>JASSRZ010000620.1:0-12447 GCA_032164315.1 Malacoctenus gilli
TGTGTGTGTGTGTGTGTGTGTGTGTGTGTGTGTGTGTGTGTGTGTGTGTGTGTGTGTGTGTGTGTGTGTGTGCATTCCAATACATACTCAGGGCCCCACACATGCACAGGGAGAAAATGCAAACTATGAGTTGTTATGTCTTTTTGTGTTTGGCTTCTGCATTTAAAGGAATGGTTAAAAGTCACTGCCTTAAACCATGGTAACTTCTTTTAGGTTACAGAGAGTTCGTTAACATTTTTGCTCCCATTTTACTGATGCGAATTATAATTATAATCGAATTCACCTTATCGATCTAATGTTTTTGTATATCTCTTAATTTGCTCTTTGTTCACTACTTGCTGTTACGATGAACAGCTTTGGTTTTTTTTGTTTTTTTACAATGAAAATCAGTTTTTTGCTGAACAATTCAGACCCAGTTTTCTGTAGAACGCAGTTATGCAGAACAACGCCTGGATGTTTATTAAAGATGAAGGCATATTTGCAAAAAGAACAGTGACATTTGTACACTGTGACTAATGATTTGTAACTGAACCCACATCAACACAATAGCTGCTCGCTTACAAAAGGAGCCTGTTAGCAACACAGCAGTCAGCTGTTGAGCTTAAAGGGTGCAGCAAAGTCATTCAGACTCAGAGTGGACTCTTGTATACTCTGTCAAAAAAACCTGACGGATCATGAAGAGATGGATCCATACGGATAAATGGATCCTTTCTTATGGTTGCTGAGAGGAAAACCTGGCTCAGTGTTGCAGTTTGTTGTTGTGACTCATGACAGAGACATGTTACTGTTGTTTTCGCTGCCTGACATGAATCCAAAAACTCCTGTAAATCAGAAAATACTACCGTATATCTATTTTGTGGATCAAGGATATCAAACTCATCTCGCTTCAGGGGCCGTATGCAGCCAAATATTGATATCAGTTGCGCCAGACCAGGAACATTTCAGCCTGATGGGTGTAAACACTGAAACTCTGAAGATTTTCTTTACATCAGTGAAAAACCTGAGGAGCTGTCCCTCATTTTATCACAAAATGTCTAAAGTGATTGGTAAAAGACAGTCTTCTTGGTCAGTCTCCAACCCTTCCCAGTGTAATATGATCACGGCAGAGGCAGGTGTGTCTGGTAAGTTGCTGCTCTTTGTAGCTTTCCGTGCAACAAGTGAACCAAATGAATAGTTGACTGAATTGTTTATCAGCTGCAATCTCAAGATTCATCCATGACAACACGAGGAAGTAATATTTGAGTCAACTATGCTGTAATACAGTAGTAACACGATCAGCTTATAAAGTTGTTAATGTGTGAGAAGATCTCAGGCCATCTTCACTGTTTACTTTCATAAATTGTAAGCAGTTGTAAACAACCCTGAACAAAGGGGCAGGACTGAAACTAAACAGAGGCTTCACCTTTCTCCACAGTTTACTTAAACCCTTTCAACTTAATAAGGTCTCCTTATGTTTTGTATTTCCTCCGAGGAGACAACGGGAGCCTGCGAGTTTCCACTGCGATGGATTTTTGCGCAACTTGCTGATCTGAGGTTCGATTTTGAGAGAATTGGTAAACGGTGATTTGCCCACCCAAGAATTATTCCATCCCTCTCTGAGGATCTTGGGAAATTACATTTTTTCATTTTTCCTTACATTTTCTCAAGTCGTCCCATTGACGAATTATAAAACAGGGTTTTCCAGGTGATATTTAATTTAAGGTTCAATTCTGCAGCACAAAATGAGCACAGCTGCCATATTGGTTGAACGAAATCAAGTATTAAAGATTTACAGTCATCTTCAAAGAAGTTTTGGCTGAAGCAAAAGACTGGCGTCATTAAATGAGTGGACACCAAGCAAACAACACGTATGAGTGCAGGGAGGAGAGGGCTTGCAATGAACAAGCAATTTGAACCCATAGTAGCTTAGTTAAACAGAGTGACCTGAGTCAGCCTGCAGTAACTTAAGGCTCTAGTAACTTGGACAGTTTTTTGCCTGATTTTTTTCTGTCCAGTTTGTCTTATACTGAAGCAGAGTGTGTAAGCTTGAAAACTCGGCCTCCTGCTCTCCCCCTGTAGTTTCTGTTAACATTCAATAAGCTTACTACAGTTATCAGTCTCTTGCCTCATCTTTTTTTTGGCGTTGCATGACAACGGATTCAACAGAATCATCTCATCATTTCAAATAAGAAGAAAGACCGACTCCATTGTCCTCAGTTCAACTCTGTGACACTTTGCAGATGATAAAAACCCACATTACATGCATGAATTAGAGAGGACTAATTCATTTAACACAATAATGCCATTACCATCTGAGGTTGGAAAAACTGACAAATCAGACTGACTGCTGCTTAATTATCATGTTGTTGTGTCGCTGTATATATATCATGTTTAATTGCAAGTGCTTCTGCCAGCGTTTGCCTAAAAGTGGAACATCTTTATTGGTACGGATCATATGTTGTGAAACGAGAGATTGGCAAGATGCAGGATTGAAAGTGTAAATGTCAGTTGCTGTAGTTTAATTTCCCATGTGCACCCCGAGCTTTTGCGGCTGACAAAAACATCTGTCTCGTGAGTGCTTTTTTTGTCCTCTCACACATCCTGAAGATCGTATACATTGGCCCACCCAGTGTGGCAGTGCAGCCTTAAATGGACACGCACTTAGGATTCCAACTGTAACAGCTTATTAATCACAACTCAGCCTGCACGCACACACAAACACACTAAAAGACACAGCAATAAGCATGCACAGTGTCGGTGCTGCAGCGATTGAACTCGGGAACTGAAAGTGTCACAATGATGAGTTTAGGTGTCAGGTGCTCGGAGTAGACGAGGGGAAAAAAGGGGGGGGCTGTCAAGAGAAATGGAGAGAACGCTGAGGAAGAAATGCAAGAGAAGGGCGAAGAAACAGATATGAGAGGCTATATGAAGTGTGTATATTAAGGCTGGCAGTAACCCCAGGGAAATTCAGCAACACAGCAGAGTTACTTTGCTGTTTTGATTTGATGAATATTCATGATTCCGCAGAGAGAGAGAGAGAGAGAGAGAGAGAGAGAGAGAGAGAGAGAGAGAGAGGCAAGCGTGAGGTTCAGGGCATCATTTTGATGTATTGCTGCTGCAGCTTGCATAAAGAGCTGTAGCAGTGGAAGGGAGTTTTGCCAGCAGCAATATCCTGATTTAGCTTTTGTCTATACAGTATCAGTACCATGATCCTTTGCTGCCATCGAAATGTGTAAACGCATTATTTTGTGTGGTCCTGTGTGATTGCAAACATATGCTGGGGCCACATGTTTAAAGTGTACGCCGCTCTTCCAATGTGTTCTTTCCATCCATTCCACTGCTGCTGGCCCAGCTCGCACGACAAAGCAGGATTACCCAGGCATCCTCCTCCCTCACCATGTCCTTCACCCGTCCCTGAGGGATGCCAGGGTGCACCCGGGCCAGATGGAACATGTAATCCCTTCAGCGTGTCCTGGTCTGGAGGTGCCCGAGGGTGTCCTCTCAGGTGGATGAAACACCTCAACAGGAGACATTCGTAGTTGGCCGAGCCACCTAAGAAAGACCTCTTTTTGCACTTTTAACGGCGTACCTCAAGGGGGAGGCTGTGAGGGAATTTTTTTCCTCAGCTACTTGTATCTTACTCTGTCAGTTTCCATGAGAGTAGAGGCGAGATCAAACGGCACAGCGTGAGCTTCAGCTTTAGGCTGAGCTCTTCTTTTTCATCATAGCAGAGTTCAAGAGTGCCAAACCACTTCTGTCCATTTTTGTTTTATTTTTTTTTATCCCACTTCGTTTGGTCGGTACGGCTCAATTTGAGTTGTTCAGTTCTTCATATTACAGAAAACTTCTGTTCAGCTGTCACTGTATTATCACTGACAACCAACACACCTGTCACTGGCTCAACTGGTCCACATTGAGCGGGTAAAAGGCAAGAATTTCATCAGGCGATTTCTTCGTTTACCTACCCTTTGCTGAACCCAATGACACAAGAAATGGGAAGGACAAAGAAGCAAAGTGTGTGTTTGTGTGTTCATTGTGGTATATATCCGGAAAATTTTATAAGCCACACTCAAGTCCCAATTCAAAACACCTGAATAGTCCTGTCACTCATTTGCCATGTTAGTGTTCTTACTCGAGTTTTCATGCTGGCCCTATGTGCCTCAGGTTCAGATCAGCCATCACTTTAATTAAGGATTTTTTCCCTCCATATTCAACCTGGTGACATGTGTTTGGTTCCCTGTCACTGCAACCTCTGGAGAGACGTCTCATGCTGTGCCAGTTTGATGGCTGTTTCCTAATTGCTGGAAGAGCAATTAGATGTGGGCTTTAAACGAGGAGATAGTTGCCATCCAATAAGGCCACCCTGCACAGGAAAAAAAACCCATTAGAATACCTCTAAAAAAGGATCTGTCTCATTAGAGCTTTGAATGTGGCTCACCTGTTAGTATGAAAGCATCGGGACGTAATGAGTCAAAGTGAATCTTAGCCTGTTAACACTGAGAATGAGAAAATGCATAAATGAGTGGACGATCTTTTAAATTCAGCTACGTTTATTCCTATTTTCAAAGTTATTTCTGATCATTTTTCTTTTTGCTATTTTTTGCTATTACATGTGTTAAAAAGATCCTCTAACCAGTACTGTTTTCCTGTATTTTGTCTTGCCGTCAAAATTCATTCCTAATGCAGCATGAAATTGATAGCAAATTGTGTGGGGTTTTTTTGTGACGTTGTACTTTTGATGAGAAGGCATTTTTACTTCAATCCACTCAATGTTGATCCAAATTCATTTATATAAATATCTTTTATTAAAATAATTTCTTTTCTCTCTCGTTCTTTTTAGGAGCGTGACACATCGCCTCCCCGCCTGGTCCCGGTTTAAAGATGGATTTCCCGGACGACTTGCTGCTCGCTGAGCTGCAGCTCTACAACAGTTCGCTCTTCCCAAACAACTTCAGCAGCGCTGACAATGAGACTGACACCTTACTGCCAACAGGGGTGAAGGTCACCATCGTGGTCGTCTACATGATCGTCTGCGTCATTGGCCTGGTGGGAAACTTCCTGGTCATGTATGTCATCATCAGGTAGGACGGGGTTAAGTTTCTTCCTCTACATGCTTTTCCCTTCTGAACTTTTTAGGAACAAGGCTCACAGGCTGCATAGCAGATGAATTCATGTGTGCTTTGCTTGGACAGCAAATCAAACAAAATTAGGAATTTCTATCCAGCGATCTAACACACAAGAAAATCAATATTTCAGTTTGAACAAACACAAAATGATGAGACATTTTTAGTAGTGTTGGATCGCACAGTCATACACTGCAGCTGCTCTATCTGATGCCATCTGTTGGAGGTTCAGACCCTCCTCATCACTCTCTGTCTATTCCACTGCCAGAGTTCATAAGCTGATCGACTGATTGAGGGAAATTTATTCAGTGACAGTTTTTATCGTCATTAGCATCATTTGTTGGGTAAACAGGGAAGTCAAGAATTTTGGCTCGCAAGTTACTTGGAGATAAGACCAATTTGAAGTAAGCCTCGGAAATGGATGCTTCTTCATTCACGTTACATTCATACCATCACTACACAAATAATCAAACCATAACTCCTTAATGAAGTAATGAACTCCAACTTGGATAATATCAATAAGTTTTACTGTCGTCAATGAATTTGAAAACACGTCCAGTGATTGATCACTGAAGGCTTTTTGGGAAACTGTTAATCACTGCATTAATTACATTTAGGAGCTGGAGCCTAAGTTAGTGAGACAGAACAAAAAAGTAGTTGGCAATGGCAAAACTTTGCTTTTTTCCCCCCAACATAACATCTTTCAAGGTGATTTTCCAAAGAACATAAACCACCTTCAGCATTTGTGCGTCAAAATATGTTTTAGTCCATGGATTGCCTGGCCGGGAACTGTCTGGTCATGTGAGGGTCTTATGTGCCAGGAGTGTACGTACATGCAGACTATCCTTTCATGCATGCATTGAGTGGAAGAAGCGTAGGTGTGCAGTTGTGGCAAGCCTGGTGGGCAGCCCCTGTTCACTCATGCATATGGGAGGAGAAAAGTGCATGTGTATGTGACTCTATTGTCGTGATGAGAAACTTGTGTACTTGTGGTAGCTGGAGGCTGATGTCACGCGAGGTGTTATCAAAAGTTTGGGAACTACGACTACAAAAACATAAAAATGGACTTGACTTTGCCTGCCATGCACTCCAAAGCAATCACCTTCTGCAACAGTTTGCTGCTCTCAGCATTCCTGCCAAGCTTGGAAGCCCTTTTCTGTAAGGGTTGCAAGCACCATCTGTGACGGAGCTTTTATTATGAACTGTGTCTAAATGGCAACTCTTCAGCTTGAACTTCATCTTGGCAAAGAATATGACATCACAAGCATCTCACTCGAGTGAGTAGGTAGAGTGAAGTGCATCAATTGTGTTGGAGAGAATTGGCTGTTTTGAAGGCAGTGCGCGCCTGCTTATTCTCATGAGGTAGCAGCTGATTGCTATTGTGTCGCCGATCACTTCTCTCCCTCACATTCCTCAGAACAATGTCAGCGATTACCTCAATTGTGCCGCCACAATCCCATCGCACAAAGTGCGCAATTATTTTCTGAAGGTTAAGAATTCTGAGAGTTGCCCTGAACTCTTGTTGTCCACAACATTCTTTGCCTCTCGTGGCACAAAGGCCACTTGAACCATCTTTATTGATTCATGACTTCGTTGGGATTTTGTGTGTGTTTCTTAGATTTAAATTATTTGAGTTAAAGATTTTAGGGAAGGGATGCAGAGTTTTCCATAAAAATTCAGCTGGTTTGAGAGAGCTTGTGTTGTACGTTGCTTTGGACAAAAGCCTCTGCTAAATGAAACTGTGGAATTGTAGAATTTCAGGATGATGGTGAAGACAACAGCACCCTTTTTTAATCCTTTTTCATGCGGATCGGTGACTCTCCAATGGTCCAAGAAACATGACGGTCTGAGTGTTTTTGATTTATGCTGAAAGTGTTCTGAGGTAAACAAGGTGGGATGCAATGAGATGTTAATGCCGCTCTAGTGACCTGACGCTTGAAAAAAAATTACACCGCGGACTCTGCAGGTTGTGTTGTCTCCACAGTGCCACTCTGACACCCACATGTAGATACAAGTATGAGTCACATCTGTGGTCACAAACGCTGCACCAATTATACCTCGCTGTTACCATATCTTTGCATTCACATACGCACATTCTGGTGTCAAATCGTGGGCTGCCCTCACCCCTGCTTTCCACTCGACCTTGCCAAGTCTGACATCATACCCTCTTTAACAATACCACAAAACACAAGCCTCTTTCCTTCAACTGTGTCGAGCTGAATGAGAGACCTGATTGCAGACAGCAGGAGGAATCACTGTGCATACCTTCAACCTCATTAAGCTCTATTTCTCATAATGTGTTAAAGGTGAAGCGATGCAGGTTTCCTGCACACCTCTGGCCACATAGCTGCACAGCTTTGCTCACATTTTGTCTTGAAAAAAATGGTTCTCATACTATCCATGGACTGTTCTTTTACATCACATCATTTCATTTCATTTCAACTGTTAAATACGTGCTTTACCTAAAGGGGGGGTCCTTAATTTATTTTAGCCATTCATGAGTAAAGTATGAAACATGTGTTGAAGGTTAATTGGCTATAATCGATTGACTTTTTCTTCAGCCTTATCTGAACCTTCACCTTTTGTGGGATGCATCAAGCCCTTTGTCCAGTATTAGCTGGAACCACGTGCCCGAATGACCCTTACTCGGATAAAGCCACGAATGGAAGATGGATGGTTGAGAAATGGACGTGTCTGACTTTCCCTGCCTCCATAGTACCTTGAGTCTTACATTAAGGTCAAGTGGGATCAGCCTCCTCCTGCGACCTCCTAGAAGGAAAAGCAGGTATTGCTAATGGAGACCTGGATTAAAGAGATTATTTTTATACGAATGTTCTCTCTCATATAGATGTCCGTCACAATATTTCATTACATCACTTGAGTGTTTTTTGTGTGCAGGCCAATCTGCTTAAAAGCCCTATTAGACTGTACGGAACAGGTCTGTGTCTTCTGCCTGAACGGTCAGCGATGTTTTTCTCTTAGCGGAAAAATAATGCTAAGGGTATTTCTGAGTTTGATGTGTCACTCCTTATCAAAGTAAATGTACATGAACCAATAGCATTCACATTGCATGTAGCTGCTTTGGGCCTGGCTTTATTAAGATTTATGAGAGAGGCGAGTTGCTTCTGACAGTCTTCAATTAGCCTCCTGGATTTCTATCACAAGACTCCCCGTTATGCTCAGCACTCAGAACACAAAGCCGTGGTGTATACTCTAGCAAGTTTCAATCTTCCATCAATCTTCTGTATTGTTTTTTCCAACTGGAGCCAATGCTAACAAACATTGGACAATGTAGGTGTGCATTCAGGATAGTTTGTCAGTCCCCAAAGGTAAAGAATACATCAGACTCCTGTTGATACCTGCACAAAGACATCAGGGTCCTGTGGAGAAATCTACCGATGTTGATCCTTTTTTATCGGATAACTGCTGATCAGACTTTGACATATTTTGTGATACACGTAACTGGTCAGATGCTGGAAAAACAAACAAATGCAAACAGTTACATATGAAATCAAAACCAATCTTTGTTGTATGTGATGTATACAACTTTCCACAGGTGTGCTTTGCTGGCTCTCGCTTGTACCTTACCAAAGTCTAAAAGCATTAATAAATAATCTCTGCCTCAGCCCAGGTCAGAGCATCAGCCGAGTGCCTTGAATATAAAGATGTCCAATTATCCCAAAGACTTAAAGCACGGAGTCCAATGGGGCCTAGCTACCATCTGCAATCCGGAGATGGATTGTGGGTAGATAGCTAGGTTGTGAGATACTTTATTCATCCACAAGGGAAATTCACTTTGTAATTACCTGGAATGAACTGAAATCTGATCCAAGGGATGTAACAGGTTAGAGGAGTCTGGTAGTGAGCTTTCTCACTCACTTTCAGAAGAATAGGAGCCACAAGAGCGAGTACCACAATGAAAAGAGGCATTCAGACCATAAATGACTGATATTCAGTGAAATATGTTTCCTGTGTAGATCTGAAAAATTGCTCACGTCACAGTCGCGCTCTTGTAACCGATGGGAGGAGATGACATTCAACCGGCGCACACGTGCAACCTTTTCCTTGTTTCCCAAGTATGTTCACATAACAAGCTTTTGTTGAAGATAAGTGGCAGCACTATAAATCAATGGCAGTTACTGACTTCCACGAATGGAAAATGTGACCGCAGCATTAGCAGTTCCTTGCTTTGGTATTAATGCAGCTAAAAAAGGGGAAAGTGATTGGCTGTAATAAGTTGTCAATCTAACAACTGTGTGACATAGTTTCCCCTCCTTGCGTTTTCTTTTCCTCACCCTTCACTCAAAGCAACCGTCAGTTTTGATACCCTGCTTTACCTTCCAGAACGTATGCAACCATGGTTCTTTTTGACTTGTCTAATTGTTAAGACAACCTCTGAGCAGAAAAAGATTCTGGTCCTCCGATGATCTCTGATGCCCCCCCCCACACACACACACACACACACACACACACTCCCACACTCCCCCAAGGGCAGTTCCTTCCACTGCCAGGAGAGGAAATGATGGCTGGTGGAACGGATTTAATGTAGACCATGTGATAAAAGCAATCTGAAACCTTCCATGTAAATCTATTGAATAACATAGCCAATTCATCTTGACTAACTCAGTTTTGAGAACGCTTTAACAACACCCTTTATCTTTCAATTTTCAGGAGATTCAGTGAGAATCACTGTTAAGCAGGACTCCCCACCCTTGAAGCCTGAACCCCCAGTAGGGACGGCAGTAATCTAATTCCAGGCCTTCAGGTTGTGCCTGCTGAGACTGTCGAAACTACATTTATGAACAGTAATAACACACATTTTGCAGTCGTCTGCCCCTTTATACAATTGGTTGTGTCCATCAGTGTGTGGCTTCACTGTAATGTCATGGAGAACAGCCCTTCTTGGAGGTAAGTTAGGAAGTCTCCATGGACAGTTTGCCTTCCGGGGTTGATTAATCTCTCGCATATGTCAGTGTGTTCTCAGTCTGAGAACAATGAAACTATGCAATTGTTACTGCTTAAAAATGACCTTACTTCAGACATACTGCCAACAACATGGACACTAATTTTCACTGTGAGACGATCCACTGAAGGTGTGGCCACATTGGACGACGGGCAGCTGCAGGGAACCGAAGGCCCACAGTTGCGTGTCTGTCGCTCACATGTCAGGTGTGTGCGGTGAGGCAGGGGCGGTGTGATGCTGTGAAGAAGCAGCGTGAGCTAAAGAGATTGACAAAGACACATGGGAAAGCAGGGATCTGTGCCGCAGGGGGGTGGGGAGGGCACTTTGTCATTTCACCCCTAAACAGGGACATGGAGAGCTTCAAAGCCCCACAAGGCGAGCTGGACCAACCGACGATACATGTGAGACATAAAGATTGAGCATTCAAACGTGACTTTTCCATTCAGTACTTATATGCACCAGCTGGTAATTTTTCCACTCTTTCAGTTGTGATTGCAAGGAATAGTCCACTTTAGCAGTGGTGCAATCTTTTTTATGCTTATTTGCTCATTTTCATTGTCGTGGGTGAGTAACAGGTTCAGAAAAGGGGCTAACGTGCCCAGCAGCTTGTATATTACACTTTGTTTCCATAAAGCAGTTATCAGTCATGAAATGGAAACCAACATGCAACACTTTTGGATAAAAGGAATGGAAAGTCCTGCTCGCAGACAGCGGCTGTCCAATTTACGTCCTTTTTGTAAACAAAAACAGCATAAAGGACAAAAGGCGCCGAGGAAAAGCCATCAAGCAGCATTAATTGAGGTTGAGCGTCTGTCAGGAAACTCTTCTCAGCATTTATTCTTTCACTTTGTGTTTTCCCAGAGATACATTAGCACTTTTTCTGACAGCACCGTGAGCTTTAGCGCCTTTTTTGCAGCTCTCGGTGCTGTCAGCAGATAGTAGTGTGAAAGAGTTTTAACTTTAGGCAGTACAAACGCCGCAGTGCAGATTTTGTTTTGTCTCATGGCAACAACAAGAAGCAAATCAGGGATTCCTACCAGCACCTGTTTGGAGCTGCAGGACCGTGGAAAAAAGGAGGTTAGCGAGAGAGAGAGAGACAGTGGTTAGCGGGCTGGAGCTGTTTCACACAGGGCGGGATTTTCTTGCGAAGGTGGAAATGTTCAGCCTGAAAATCAAATGGTCAGAAAAATAAACAGGTTCTGTCTTCCATGAATGACCAACACACAGATCAAGGCACAGTCACCTTTCATCACCAGTTTGAGACGTCGGACAAGTTTAGTTCTTTCAAGGAGAAATCTTAAAAAGAATGAAAAAGCAGTGAAACGTTTGTTTTTTTTTATCAAGTTGGTGGCAATTTTTTTTATTTGGATGATAAATTGTTCAGACATAAACCTGCGTCTTTCCTGTGACTCTTGAGGCAGGTTAATTCTGGTTTAGTGTGACCAGGAGGGACACAGAGAGGCATGTAGGAAAAAGAAGAGGAGAGCTGGACCTGAGTAAAAGCAGACGCTCCTCTGTCTTCTTCCAGTGCGTTTCATATTTTTCTACCGTTTTCCTTTAGCTTTGCTCCCCTTCCACTTCCTCCCTGAGTAACTCCTCATAAGGTTCTGTAATTAATATTCATTTCTTGTGCCTGTGAGTGTGGTGGTAGCTCATATGTGGGTTCTCGTGTGTGTAAATCCTGCAGTTAAACACTTTTCTCGCTGTAAGATCCCTAAAACAGCCGGATCTGTATTTACAAAGCTGGGTGGGTCAGTTTGATGTCAGGTTCCACCATCTGCCGGGGAGCAGATTTGGCATCTGAACTGAAATTTTCGTACCAGACAGTCTAATTAGGTTGTAGCCGGGCTTTGAGCTGCACTTAGTGGCCCAGTTATGTGAATCTCTTATGGGAAAGTGGGACTGCTGTGCCTCAAACTGATAAATAAAGATCGCATGACTTCATTTTTGAGAATTGTACGAGGAAAGACTTTTCAAGAGGGAAAAACTGAAATTCTGCAGACTTGGGGTTGGCGTTCAGCCAGTAACTGTTACTGTTGTTGTTGTTGTTAAGCTTTCATTTTCTCATAATTTTGCCTCATATAATGAGTACAATCATTTTTGAATATTCTCTTGAGAATGTTGAATTTTGTAATAACCTTGTGCTGATGGTTTCACGGGAAAAGCACTCATATTACAGGATTGAAGACAAAATGAAAGAAAGGTGAAAAGAAACAGGAAGGACAAAAGCCTGAGATTACAAACAATGACAGAGAAACTGTTTCATATTTCATGATTCGTAACCTTTGTGGTAGCCTTCTCCAATAAGCATGTGTGTGTGTGTGTGTGTGTGTGTGTGTGTGTGTGTGTGTGTGTGTGTGTGTGTGTGTGTGTGTGTGTGTG
>JASSRZ010000621.1:0-12446 GCA_032164315.1 Malacoctenus gilli
ACAGACACAGACAGACAGACAGAGACAGACACAGACAGACAGACAGACACAGACAGAGACAGACACAGACAGACAGACAGACAGAGACAGACACAGACAGACAGACAGACAGAGACAGAGACAGACAGACAGAGACAGAGACAGAGACAGACAGACAGACAGACAGACAGACAGACAGACAGACAGAGACAGACACAGCCAGAGACAGACAGAGACAGACAGACAGACAGACAGACAGACAGACAGACACAGACAGACACAGCCAGAGACAGACAGAGACAGACAGAGACAGACACAGACAGACAGAGACAGACAGACCTGCCCCTGCCAGTCAGTGGTGTTAATCAGGATGATGGATTCCGGGAAGTGATCATCAGAGAACAAGATGCTGTTCAGCTGATCCAAAACCGACTTTCTGACCACCTGAGAGAACAAACATGCATCATGTACCTGCCCCCCCCCCCACCCAACCCAACCCTGTCCCCCGTCCCCCCGTCCCCCCGTCCAATCCGGTCTCCCAGTGTTCTGTTTGGTTCACCTGCCGTTGAGCATATTTATCCAGAGTTTTATGTTTCTGATTTGTGACAGTTATTCAAGTGTGTGTGTGTGTGTGCGTGTGTGTGTGTGTGTGTGTGTGTCACACCTGAGCTGCAGGTGTCCTGCAGTCCAGCGAGGTCTCGCTGTCCATGCTGCTGGTCCTGTCCGTGTCCCTGAAGTTCTGCCGCTCCTTCAGGGAAACGCTCCTCTGGTGGCGACTCACCAAACCTCCTGACCTGAAACAGCGCCACCATGTGGAGACATCCTTGCGTGTGTGTGTGTGCGTGCGTGCGTGCGTGCGTGCGTGCGTGCGTGCGTGCGTGCGTGCGTGCGTGCGTGTGCGTACCTTGCTGATATGTGTGTCAGCGACTCGGTTTTGCAGAGTCGGCTTGCTGCTGTTGGATCCGTCGCCATGGCGACCTCCTCCTCCTCCTCGTCCTGAGGAAGAAGGAAGCAGCGTCAGGAGGAGAAGCTGCTGGACGTCGTCCCCCCTGAGCAGCGGCCGTCACTCACCGAGGGGCTTCCGTCCTCTCCCGGCGCTTCGTCCGGCTCCGGGGTCCGCCCCCCCCCCGCGGGCGCCGTCCTGCGTCCCTGCAAGCCGACAGCCGAGGTCAGTGAGGCAGTACCGCCGTGGCCGGATTCCGGTCAGTGTTTGTTATCACTGTGTGTCGTCGCGGGTTGTGCGTCTTCCCCCGTGCTCACGGTTGTCGTCCGCTCCTCTTGTCGACTGCTCTGCTCGCTTCCGTTGCCGCCGTCGGCCTGAGGAGCGCCCTCGAAGAACGGCCTGAACGCGACACAACGAGCGGTCAGCGATCCGCTCGCGACGCCCCGTCGCGTGCGACCGGAGGGGCCGAAGCCCCGCCCCCGGATTCTCTCCGTGCTGTCGGCGCTGCCGGCTGACCTGAGCTTGGGTTTGGGCGTGCTCTGGATGCTGTCGCTGTCCTCCAGCTCGTCATCGCTGTCGCTGCGGTTGTAGACCTCCAGGCTGTCGTACAGCAGGTCCAGGTCCTCCTCCGCCTCCTGGTTCTGGCCCACCGTGTCCGGACTCAAGACCTGCAGGACACCGGCCAGCGTCCGTCAGTCTCAGCGACGGGCCCGCCGGGACGGCCACGAACGGGCGCCGCGGGGTTGTGTGCGTCTGCCGTTCTGGGATTGTGCGTCCGCGGCCGCGTGCGGCGTACAAACCTCGTCGGTCACTTTGAACCTTTTCAGCAGAGCCACAAACTTCTGCTTGAAGTTGAGCTGCGAAACGACAGGAAGTAAGAACGGAAGCAGGTGATTGGACGTGACGTCTGTCATCGGCTGCTCTGATTGGTCGTCACCTGAGTCTGCGAGGCGGGTGGGATCATTTTTCTGGACGACGCCTTCATCCTCCTGTGACCACCATCGTCATCGTCGCCGTACAGTTGCTGAGGGTCAAACCAGGAAAGCCGAGATGTGACGCCAGAGTGACGCAGGTGTGGCGCAGGTGTGACGCAGGCGACTCACCTGTGGTGGCGCCGCATCATCGCTCCCTTCCAGCTCTGAAGAGAAACTGTCGTCGTCGTCGTCCCACCAGTTCTCCCTGTCAGGGAATCCATCTGGGGAGACGGACGGCAGCCGCGTGAGGCCACGCCCACCTTGGCGGCCCGCTGACCTCTCACCCCGTCAGTGTGACGTGTGCACGTGCTGATCTGCGCGCGGCAGGCGCCGCGGGGGAGTCCGACAGGCAGGCCCTTTGGGTCCCCTCCTACCTGAGGCCTTGGTCTTGTTGCCATGGTGATCGACCGTGTCCTCTTGTTCAATCGGCTGGCTGGAAAGAGAAGTGAGGCTTAGCTCCGCCCCCCTCACGGAGAAGTCCTTCAGGTTCGTGTGGAGACCGAGAATGGTGTCTCCATCGGTGGGGTGCTGCATCACCTGGGACACACACACACACACACACACAGACTTAGATCAGGAATGACTGGGAAGCGCAGACCTCGGCTGTCCCACCTCAGACATGTCGATGAGTCCGACCGCCAGAGTCTTGAAGCCTCGGATGGTTCGGTTCTTGTAGCGTCGCCTCCGCTGGAGCATCACGTGGAGCAGGTTGGAGGGGCGCTTCAGGAAATGATGATACTACACACACACACACGCGGACAACACACATTATTCATGTGTGTGTGTGTGTGTGTGTGTGTGTGCGTGTGTGTGTTTGTGCGTGCGTGTGTGTGTGTGTGAGACCTGCAGCGAGAAAGTGAGCTCCAGCTCAGTTTCTATTCGTCCATCTGAAGGAAGAAGATATTCATGGGATCTCAGGGTGCGTTTGGAACCCTGAAAAGATCAGATCCAGGGTCAGATCAGAGTAGGGATCAGGATCAGGATCAGGATCAGAATGCCCGGTGGAGGTGTCGTCCATGACGTTGCTGCCACGGAGGCAGCGCTCCCTTACCTGGATCTTGACCGCGATGACGATGGAGCTGAGCTCTCGGTCCAGCTCCCTGAGGACCAGGAGCTTCTTCAGGGTGAGACTGCACAACCTGCAGGGAACACAAGGGGGCGCCGTCAGCCTCCAGGCTCGCGTCAGACAGGAGGTCAGGTCGACGCGGGGTCGTCCCTGCGTCGGCACACAGCGACTTCGGGCAGACCCCGGACCAGCGCGGGGACCCAGAGACCCTGCTGACCACCAGCGACGGCGGACAGCGCGTCTCTCCTGGTTGGCGGGGCCGCGGCGCAGACCGGACCCTCTGGGGCCCGAGCGGCCGCGTCTCCGGGCGCCGATCTGGCCGCGCTTCCGTCCCTGCCATCACGTAAGAAGCTTAGCGCTGATTGGTGGCGGTCAGTAACCTCGGCTAATCCCGAGAGCAGCCTGAGAGGGATCAGCGCTGAGCGCCACGCTGTCCTCACCGCTGTCCTCGCCGCGACAACATGGCGTCAAGCGCCCACAATCAGAGACGCCGTGGAGGCCTCAGGCCATCGAGGCCTCCTGCGGCGGTGTGTCCCCTCAGTGTCCCCTCAGAGTGTCCCCTCAGAGTGTCCCCTGAGCGTCCTGCTGTCTCAGCCACTCCGGACTGACCGCTGCAGGACATCAGAAAGCACACAGTCCGACAGTCACGTGGTCGCATCCGTCCATCGGAGACATGCCATAAAGGTCACGTGGTCTCGGATGGTTATGCGGCTGATAACCGCCTGCTGAGCGACCCGGCATCACGGCCGATAACAACCACGCGCGCGCGCGCACCCGCTCTTGCCCCCCCCTCGTACCTGGGGACGCAGCTCGGGGAGGACCGCTCGATCTCGCAGGTCCCGAACAGGTTCATCGGTACCGGGACGCGACGCTCCGGTTTCCCGGCAACCGCAGACGCCGCCGCGCCGGGCTCCGCTCCGGCCGGCACCGGCAGGAGCGGGGCTGCGCGCACGGCGCTCCGGTCCGCCGCCATGCTGGAGCTCCCGGTCCGAAAGGGGGCGTGGCTACGGGCGACCGGCCGTCAGGGTGTCCCGGCGTGTCTGTGCTGGCCGCTGCCGGCACGCTGAGCTTTAACGGTGGTGAGCAGCGGCAGCGCCCCCCCCCCACACACACGCACACACACACACACACACACACACGCACACACACACACACACACACACACACGCGCACACACACACACACACACACACACTATGATGATAAGGTCCTGCTGTGATTGACTGTGTGGCTGAATTAATCGCTGTTTGACGCTGAATGTCGCTGATGAAGCAGCGGCTGCTTCTGAGCAGGAGGAGCAGGCAAACCGGAGAGCCAGGTCGCTCGGATTCAGATCTGGCCCCGCTCGAGGATCCGGTCCTGGTCTGCGCCTCCGCCGCTCCTGCTTCGATCCGGAGGAGCGCAGCCTGCCAGGACTCCGACGACCGGCACGCACTCTGGAGGCGGAGCGCGCGTGACATCACTCCTGACGTTCACCGTGGTCACATGTTTACTCGATCAGCTGACTGCGGACTTCCGGGTTGTGTTGTCGGCGTTTGAGCAGAAACTTGGACGCTTTCCTCGTTTCCGCGCGGATTTCTGGTCAAAGGAGCTCGAAGCTTCTTCTCCACGCAGGTCTGTGGGAACCCAGCGTTAATTCAGCGTTAATTCAGCGTTAATTCAGCGTTAACTGAGCGTTAACTGAGCGTTAACTGCGCGCTCCGTCCGAGCGGCGACGCTCGTTGGTTTCCGGTCAGTCCGGCACCGAGACGCGCGCCGTCAGAGGGAGAACCGAGCGTCAACCGGGCGCGCTTGAGTTCAGTAGTATTTGGAAGTGTTTCGCCGGGTACTGCAAAACACTGTGCAGTACTACAGTGTTCTGCAGTATTCCAGTCTTTTGCAGTACTTAACAGTGTTCTGCAGTACTTCACAGTGCTTTGCAGTGTTCCACAGTGTTTTGGAGTATTCCACCGTGTTTTGCAGTATCCCACAGTGTTTTGCAGTATTTCACAGTGTTTTGGAGTATTCTGCATTGTTTTGCAGTATTTCACAGTGTTTTGCAGTCTTCCACTGTGTTTTGCAGTACTCCTCAGTGTTTTGGAGTATTCCGCATTGTTTTGCAGTACTTCACAGTGTTTTGCAGTACTACCCAGTATTCTGTGTGGTCAAACACGGCGTTTGTCTGTGGGACCGTCCGTCAGGGTCCGGGTGTCGCAGGCGGCGCCTCGCGAGCAGCCATGAACGCCTCGGACAGCGACGAGGACGTCTACAACGAGAGGACGGCTCTGGTGCCGGCCGAGAGTCCCGCCGTGCCGTCGTACCAGCCCGACGGCGAGCGCGCGGCGTCTCCGGACACGCCCACCAAAAGGAGGAAGGTCAGGGTGTGTCCGCGTCCTCCCGGGGGGGTGGCGGCTCGTTGCTGACTCCCGCGTCTCCCTGCGTCGGCACAGACGGGGCCGGGCCGCAGGGCGCCCCCCGCGGACGGCGGCGGGGGCAGCGGGTCGGATCAGGAGGCGGACGCCAACGAGGAGGAGCTGACGCTGAAGTACGGCGCCAAGCACGTCATCATGCTGTTCATCCCCGTCACGCTGTGCATGGTGGTGGTGGTGGCCACCATCAAGTCGGTCAGCTTCTACACCGAGAAGACGGACCAGCAGCTGTGAGTCTGCGGCGCCGACGGCGGCGCCGGGACCGCCACGCGCCTCTGGCCGCCCGCCGCCGCCGCCACCGCCGCTAACCCAGGGTGTGTCCCCGCAGGATCTACACGCCGTTCACCGAGAACACGGCGTCGGTGGGCCGGCGGCTGCTGAACTCGGTTCTCAACACCATCATCATGATCAGCGTCATCGTGGTCATGACCATCTTCCTGGTGGTCCTCTACAAGTACCGCTGCTACAAGGTCAGACCCCCCCCCCCCCCTTAACGGCCCCCTTCTCTCCCAGGTTGAGCCCCTGGTAGAAGCCTAGAAGGCAGGACGTTGGACAGCGGTCACCGCGGAGGTCCCGCCTCGGTGACGGACGGCGTCACGGGCCGGGGCTCCCCGGCAGCGCCGTGACCGTCCGTCCGTCCGTCCGTGTGTCCGTCTGTGTCGCGCAGTTCATCCACGGCTGGCTCATCCTGTCCTCCCTCATGCTGCTCTTCTGGTTCAGCTTCATGTACCTGGGGTAAGTGCCGCCCCGCCCACTCGCCACCTTTGACCTTTCGCCGCTGACCTCGGCGCTCCGTGGGCGTCGGGCAGGGAGGTGTTCAAGACCTACAACCTGGCGGTGGACTACCCGACGGTGGCGGTGATCATCTGGAACTTCGGGGCGGTGGGCATGATCTGCATCCACTGGAAGGGGCCCCTGGAGCTGCAGCAGGCCTACCTGATCCTCATCAGCGCCCTGATGGCCCTCGTCTTCATCAAGTACCTGCCCGAGTGGTCGGCCTGGGTCATCCTGGGGGCCATCTCCGTCTACGGTGAGTCCGGCGGGGGCGAGGGGCCTTCCGGGGGTCCCGGTGGTCCTGCCGTCCCGGCCGTCCCGGTGGTCCTGCCATCCCGGCTCTGCCTGTGTGTTTGGCCGCAGACCTGGTGGCCGTGCTGAGTCCCAAGGGTCCCCTCAGGATGCTGGTGGAAACGGCCCAGGAGAGGAACGAGCCCATCTTCCCGGCCCTCATCTACTCCTGTGAGTGCTGCCGTCCCTCCCTGCTGCGCCTCCTCCTCCTCCTCCTCCTCCTCCTCCTCCTCCTCCTCCTCCTCCTCCTCCCCCCTCCCCCCCTCGGCCCTTGACCTTCCTCCTGTTTCCCGTCAGCGTCCTTGCCGTTTCTGTGTTGTTGGTTGATGTTGGAGGATTGCTGGCGTTGGACGGACCTGTTGAGTAACTTGTCTGCCGTCCGCAGCTGCCATGATGTGGACGGTGGGGATGGCCAGCCCGGCAGACCGCCAGCGCTCCGACACCGGTACGGCCGGCCCGCCCGCCCGCAGCTCGCGTCGGCGCCGCTGTCGTCGAGACGATAACGTCAGCGTCACGTCCTCGTCTTGTTTCCAGATGAGGAGGCGGAGCAGAGCGTCGGGGGGGTGGAGCCACAAAGACGGACGTCGCGTCCATTTCCAGAGGAGGAATCCGAGGAGGACCGTGAGTCAGTGTGTGCATAGGTGTGTTCTCGCATTGGGGCGTGCTGTGTATTGTACCGTGTGTGTGTGTGTGTGTGTGTGTGTGTGTGTGTAGGAGGGGTGAAGCTTGGTCTGGGTGACTTCATCTTCTACAGCGTGTTGGTGGGAAAAGCTGCAGCGAGCGGCGCCGACTGGAACACCACGCTGGCGTGCTTCGTGGCCATTCTCATTGTGAGTTGACACACAACTCACCTGAAAACCACGAGACCACGAGGCCACTCCCTCGTGGAGCAAGACTAAAAGCCGTGCGCGCGTGTGTGTGTGTGTGTGTGTGTTCCAGGGTCTGTGCCTGACTCTGCTGCTCCTGGCCATCTTCAAGAAAGCCCTCCCTGCGCTGCCCATCTCCATCACCTTCGGCCTCGTCTTCTACTTCTCCACAGACTTCCTTGTTCAGCCTTTCATGGACAACCTGGCAGCTAACCAGTTCTACATTTAGCACACACACACACTACCACACACACACACACACACACACACACACACACACACACTAACACACACACACACAGGTTGCATGGTGTAGCAGGTGACCTGCTGTGATGTCCTCGGTGTGAGGACGGGTCCCTGAGGAACTCCCCTCGTCAGCTGGACGGTCTCCTCGCTGAGAGACTGGAGCTTTCTTTGTGCTGAACTGGAACTCGTCCCGATTGGTTCCTTCAGAGCTCTGTAACCGTTCGCCGAGGTTCCGTCATGTCCATGTGCCCCTCAGCCGGGGAACTAGTTTTAGTTCTGCGAGGTCCAAGTCAGGTCCCGTTCGAGGTCCTTGAGGAACCTCGCTGTTGAATAAACTGTATGAATTCTTTGCCGTGTTTTCTGGCTTTGTGTTGACATCCCGCCGACGTTCCTCCCAGCTTCGAACCCTTTTCACGACTCACTGCGGTGGAAAGCCGACTGGGATCCGTGGCGGACGCGACGGTCCGACTTGGCGGGCTGGTCTGGACCAAAACATCCAGGGCCACTTTTCTTTTCCTAGTCCAGGACCTGGCAGAGCTGCGAACATTTCCCTCTGCGTCAAGCTCATGCTGAAAGAGAAGGAACCAGTGAAGTTCATAGTTCCACTTTAGTTACTATTGGGAAGTCTGTGAGTGAAGTATTTCATCAGTGTACAGAAGGGTACCATTGGTGGAGTGTAATTAGTGCTTAAGGTGCCTGCTTCAGGTAACGTTAGCCGTTAGCCATTAGCCCTGTGCTACTGAGCTGAGTTAGCACGTCCAGGTTAGCCTGTTTAGCTCTCACTGCTTCCGGACTCCGGACGCTGTCGGGGCGGAAACAGGATTTGGTGGCTCAGCTCCGCCGTTTCCTGGTTTCCGGCTTTCCCGCCCCCAATTTACAGTGTCTGCTTTCGGGACGCTCTCGTCCCTGACGGTGTTCCTGTGCTGGCTGCCGCCGTTGCCATGGTAGCGTGAAGCCGCCGTCAGGTCACCGGGCAGCAGGGGCTCACCAGCATGTATTGGCTGCCGTGACAGCAGGTGGGCTCCGTCCACAGCGACTTTCAGACGCTTCATGGAGACCCTTGAGAAGGAGAACTTGGGGGGTTTCATCGCGTTCTCCTGCAGCCGTCGCACCGGCCACCAGATGGCAGCAGAGCGCAGTGGCGGACACAAAATCCGGGCTCGTGACGCTTCTTTCACATGGATTTTATTTCGAAATCAAAGCCAAAGGGACACAGAAACAGGTGCGCAACAGGAAGTGGGGCGTCGTCGTCAACCTCGCTCCTCGTACTGGTTTTTGTTCTTCAGCAGGAACGCGGCCAAGAACTCGATGGGGTTTGGGGGCCTGCAGAGACAAAGAGGAGGTTCTCGGTGACAGGCCCGCATCAGCTCGACCAATCGGGGCTCCCCAAACACAGAGCCCGTGAGGCCACTTCCTGCCTTCCGCGCTCCACCTGGAACTCGTCATGTGGTCACATCCACGATTCTCGGACTCTACACCGGCGAGTTTAAAAAGGGCCGGCGCCACATTTGGCCCCGAGTCCGCACGCACTCTGGAGTGGCGCTCAGACTGGGCAAAGGAAGGTTCCGAGCTCGGTCTCGGTTCCCGAAGGTTCCACGGTTCCACTGACCTCTCCTTGGCGAGCACCGACAGGCCCTGCAGCAGGATGGGGACCACCGTCTGGTCCAGGTAGGCCCGGGTGGGCAGCGCCTGCAGGTCCACCTTCTGCTTGGACGTCTTCTCCCCGCCCGTCTTCTCGTTCTCTACCGTCTTCTGAGAAGCAGAGCATGCTGGGAGTCTGTCACCGCGTTGGGGGGGCGTGTCTGAGTGTGTCCGTGTGTGTGTGTGTGTGTGTGCATGCGCTACCTGGATGTTGTCAGTCAGGCCGTAGTCTGCATGCGGGTTCTCGGAGACCTCGAGGAAAAAACACACTTATTAAAATAAAAATGAACTTGAACTCACTGACAGTTAAAAGCAGCTTGTTGCTCCAGTTACACACACAAGTGTGTGTGTGTGTGTGTGTGTTACACTCACAGGTGTGTGTCCCTCCATCGACTGCTCTGCATCTGTGTGATCTGAAACCAGAACAAACAGTTCCTGCTTAGTGCTGGATGTGGTACCTGGTACTTTCCCAGAACGGTCCCACCATCAAACCAGCACAGCTGACAGTGAACCGCGGCGTGGACCAGCGGACGCCGCCTCAGCCGGCCGTAGCGCCTGCCCGAACAGGGGCCGACAAGGACGCTCCGAGGCCACGCCCACTCGACTGATGTACGGCCCGAGAACTGCGGCTCGGAGCCCACAGCTGCACACATCAGCCCACCTACACCAGGTACTGCCGGGGTACTTCCGGCTGTACGTGTGTGGATAACGAGCCGGCTGGCGGGCTTCATGAGGATTGGAGGGCTGGACCCTTTCCCCGTCCAATCAGAGCGCAGCCCGCCGGAATCTCCGCCTCCGGACCGGAACCTGCAGGTTCCAGGGTGGCGCCGTCGACCGACCGGATTCAACGCTTTGTTGGAGGGGTGGACGGTGACGTCGCGCTATGGCCACGCCCCTTTCACGGAGTCGTTAGCAACGCTAAAGTCCGCCAGTCCCGTCAGGTCCGCCCTAAAACCAGCCCGCGGGTCTCAGCCTGGCATCGCTGCGCAGGCAGACCGCCACAGACCGACGCCGGCGGCGGACCGAGCCACCAACGGTCCCCGGTACCGAGGGCGCCTGCAGGCAGAGCTGCTCTGAACCGGGAGAGCCCCGGTTCAACGGCGGGCTGCGCCCCGGTCCGACCGGAGCCCCCGGTGGGTCCCGGTCGGAGCGGAGCCCCCGGTCGGTCCCGGTCGGACCCGGCTTTGGAGCAAAACCGGCGCGGGAACAACGCGGCGCGACACAATGAACTCACCGTCCGCCATGTCTGTTGTGGAGCGGGACGCAGGATACGCAGTGTACGTCCGATTCACGACCGAGGTTACGTACCAGCGTCCCGATGACGTAACTTCTCCGAGAGCAGCGGAGTCCCTTCAAAATAAAACAGCTGAAGAGTGCGAATGCGAGCGTTTCAGAAGAAAACAAAGAAGTTTCTGTTCTTGAGTCACGCACGTGATGGACGAACGGACACACAACAACACACAAGTCAACACAACGTTGTGGATCAAACTTCAGTTTTATTCCTTTCAGGGGAACAAACGCTGACGCACAACGTCACAGGATGAAGGGGAGGAGAGCCTTCCTGGAGGGGGGGTAGCCGGGGAACCGCTGCTGGTAATCTCTGCAACACACGGAGACCCTCCGTCACGGCAACAGCGGGCGCAACACACACACACACACAAACGAGGCGGAGCCTCATGTTTCCATGACAACAAAGGTGAACATAAGATGCAGGTGGACACAGTAATGCGGGGGGTGTGAAGAGAAACAGGAAATGAGGATTGGCCTGCTGGAACCAATCAGTACAGGGAACTCAGCGAGCGAGAGGCCCCTCCTCCGGCTCCGTACCTGTGATGCTGGCGCGCTCTGGGTGCCACGGAGCAGACGGTGAAGAAGGCGAAGGCGAACGCCGGCAGCGACCACACCGCCACGGCGTAGCCGCACCACTCGACGATCTCGCCCAGGAAGTTTGCGCCCGACACAAACTCAAACATCCCCCCTGAAACACACGGACAGGCGCCAAGTCCAGTCAGCGCCGAGGGAGGAGGGGGCGTGGCCTGTTGAAGGGTCCCGAGTGGGAGGGCACGTACCGTGAGGGACCCTGTAGTGCAGCTCCCCCGGCGTCCTCAGACTGCGCAGGATGTGGTCGCTGTGGACGTTGATCACCATGCCGACTGCGAACGTGAGGCAGCCTGACAGACAGCGAGCAGGACACTCAGACCACTTCACAGGGACCTCGAACCTGGCGGGTCCGCGAGGGTCCAGTAGGGACTTTTCAGGGTTCCCAGCAGGCCATGTAACACACCTGCTGTCAGCCGGAGGGTTGTCAGCCAGCTGTCATCGAAGTGGGCGCAATGCAGCAGGAAGTGACCCTGCAAGGCGCCGTTCAGGGCGCAGAAGGCGGCGGCGGAGAGCACGATGACGAGCGGGACGGGTCGGCCTCGGGTCAGAGCGGCGTAGACGAAACTCCTGCAGGGCGGAGACGGCGAGGGGGGGACGGAGCGCGTCCAATCAGAGCTCGTCCTCCGGCAGGACACAAAGCGCGTGTGTGTGTGTGTGTGTGTGTGTGTGTGACCTGTGGAAGTAGTGCACCATGAAGGTCCCCATCAGGAGCGTCCTCCCGGTCCCTCCTCCCGGCTCCGGCGCCTCCTGCTCGCTGAGCAGCAGGAGCAGCAGCGGCAGCAGGAAGGCCGGCACCTCCTGCAGGAACCAGGCGGCTCTGGCGGGGCAGAAGCGGCCGCCGGGCGCCGCGTAGCGGCCGTACTGGCAGCAGGAGGTCCGCGTCTGCTGGAGCAACAAGGCCACGCCCCCGACCAGCAGCAGCCAGCTGAGGTTCGACACCGCCGCGTCCCGGCACTCCATCGCGACGCTCCTGCTGGGACGGAGAGAGGGGAGGTGTGGATGGGCTGCTCCTGCTGCTCCTCCGGATGCTCCTCTTCCTGCTCCTTCTGCTCCTCCTCTTCCTCCTCCTGCTCCTCCTCCTGCTACATTCCAGATGTTCAGCAGCTGCAAGTTCAGCCAAGTTGACAAACAAGTTTGCGCACAGTCTGAAGCGCACGCACACACACACACAACACACACGCGCACACACACGGACACACACGGACACACACACACACACACACACACACACACGCACAGACACACACACACACACAGAGGGCAATAAATCGGAATGACGGGATTTTATTTTGACATGTTTGTGGCACACTTCATCGTGCGTTCTTCTTGACGGAGCAGGCTCTTATTGTGAAGGTCATTTGTTGTCGCCCCCTGTTG
>JASSRZ010000622.1:0-12441 GCA_032164315.1 Malacoctenus gilli
CACACACACACACACACACACACACACACACACACACACACACACACACACACACACACACACACACACAAAGAGTGGGATTCCTCAAGTCTATCATCTATTATCAAGACTCCCAGAATCACTGGTGCAGGTTTCAGTGTGAATCATCATATTATCATCAATTATTCATGAGCTGCTTTGTGTTGACATTTTATGTTCGGAGGCATGTTGAGTTCTGAGGATGAGGCCGATCTTTAGAGGCACATTTCAATGTTGACTGTGATTTATGAAGTGGCTTCACTTTGAGAGTGTGCTTGTGATCAGAAATCTGAAATTTATTTTTGTGTCTTCAAGAACTTTTAATTGGAATCTTGTGCAAAGTTTTTCAAGTGAGACCCTTATCATTGCAGTCTGAGAGTTTAAGTTTCTGCAATAAGAGCCAAAGTCAAAGTTTATCAAATTCAGTAAAGGCCCATTGATTTATATTTATAATGCTCACAATAAAGCGTTGGTCTTTTTTCACATGATTATTGACTGGCCACATTACTGAAAAGCTCCATATTCAATCGAAACTTGTTATGAACTTGTCCTATCAATATTTTGGTATGCATTCTGGATTTCAAACCATTAAAAACAAATTTTCTTCATTTCCAAACGCTGTCTCTTCACGTAGCTACTCTTGCCCTGCACAGAACTTGCTCACCAACTGCACTCTTGATGTACCTCCTCTAACTTTTCCTACTTACCCTTCCTTTCCACTAAAGTCACACTGCAAGTCAGAGAACAAATTAGAAAATTATCCAATAACACTTTCCCCAGTTCAATGAAGGACATGCAAAAAAAACACCCTAACAAAACGATAAAAATGGGATATAACGATTTATGTGGTGTTATCAGGAGTTAAATATTGTCTCTTTTTTTTTAAATACGCTTTTTACAGGGAGAGAGGGGCAAGAAAGGCAACAGGGGGGCCAAAGGGGATAAGGGAGACCAAGGAGCACCTGGATTAGATGCCCCCTGTCCATTGGTATGTCAGTCGTTTGGTGTGTAACCAAGAGGCAAGAGGAAAACAACACCACTTTCAAATTCAATTTTAACTGAGGAAACTCATCTTTAAATGAGTGTATTAATTGGTGATTTTCCTTTTGGCTCCGGTATTCAGTCCATCTTACCCACCTCAGCCAGAGTTTGGTCTGCTTGTCAGTGTGTTGTGAGAAAAATCTGGACAATGTGTGTGGGATTAAGTTATTGGGAACAAAAATGAATGCTTTATTTTTCTCATTAAATTAGAGTCAGTAAACCAAGACAAACGGCACGCTAAACAAGATCTGCGACCACAACTCTGTCTGAGGAACACAACCATTTCCAGGGATGAGACAACAGGAACCGTGGAGCCGCTGCTGATGAGAACTAACATATGCACCTAATTCAACATATCAACAACAAAAAACATGTTGGAGTTAACAAAGGGCACGGTCGAAAGGAGAAGAGGACACTCCTTTCGGTGCCTTTACCAACCAAATGAGGTCACGTTCTCTGAGTCTGGGTCATGGTAGCAGCATGTAGCTGCTTCGTTCAAAGGTGGGATGCGTCTTCCTTGATCCCTGTTGAAAAAACTCAATACTTTTGATGGTCTATCTTTTTTTTTTCTGAATACAGCTGCCCCACTTTTATGCCTGCGTGCACCACAGGTTTTACATATTCATCTCAGGGAGCTTGGCTTCTGTCAGTTCCAAGTGTTTTTGCCTTGTTCGGGAAACCCAGTCACCCAGTGGACTGACACGGAGATCGTCCTGCCATTAAGCAGCAGCAGATCGTTAGCACTCCGCTTTAGAGAGGCTGCCAAACTGGTTTTTAAATGGCTGATTTCACAAACAGGGATTCCGAGGCTTTAAAGGAGAGAAAGGTGAACCGGGCTTGCCAGGCCTGGATGGGCTGGATGCCCCTTGCCCTGTGGTATGGTGCTCTGTCTTCCCCGTTCTTTTCCCAGCATGCCTTTATTTTCCCTAACCTCACTCAGTATCATTGATTTCAATGTGTTTGTATTGCAGTCAAATAGAGGCATGATTGCATGACTGTCAAAATGACTCTTCGTAACTGACTCCCTACTCTTTCAACTGGCAGAATTTTGCTGGCTGATCACCTGTGGAAATAAATGGATGGAGTGGGTTTTTTCCTATTCAAAATACTAAAAATACATTTTCACTGTCTTCTAAAAAAGATCTAAGCTAAATGTATGATGCAGATTTCCACATTGTAAAAATACTAATAAATGGACAGAGATTGTCAAACAGGTGCTAATGCTAACAGATTGCCACTCACGCAAACCCCGGACATTTTTCTCCATGGTTGCCAGACTTTGCACAGTGCTCCTTTGAAGTCATGGGCAGGCTTTTCTTCTAACTCTACCAAAAAAAAAAAATTGAAAGCTTTGGAAGCCTCTGTTCAACTGAGGACAGTGACATCTTAAAGTCCACTGAAGCTTTTACATCTTCTCAAGAGCGCTACTGAATCACAGACTTTTTCAACTCCATGTTAGGGATATGCACACACAGAGGTGCACACTGGTGTATAGTGTTGTTGAGATTTTTTTTTAAAATTAATTCTATTTCCTCTTAAAGAATAAACTGTCAGTAAAGTCCCAAGTTTCAAGAGAAGTATGACATTTGTTATTGACATAAACTCACCTTTAATTTACAAAACTCATCTGGATGAGTAACAATTTAGCAGCACATATATCAATATTGACAAACCATTGTGATGCATCTTATGGAGTTCATTTAGTGTCTAATGAAGTTAGAATGCTCTGAACACATGAATGCTACACATGTGAGTATCCTGAGCCAACAAAACGTGTTGAATCCACAACACGTTAAAGTGCAGTGGTGTTGACATTGGTCATTCAGACGTCACTGGTCGGCTATAACAGATTGTTTCAGGACTCCACTTGAGGAAGAATGACGAGCTGCAAAACCTTAATATTTACTGTGCCTATCACGACTGTTAGGTTATCTTCCCTCACCAAACTAACCTGACAAGGTGAGACCTTTTCTGATCTATAACAACTACATTTCTGGGCAATGTTACTTTACTGAAAATGATTTTTTTCACTATACCTGGACATGAATTATTCAGATAAGATAAAGACAAATGTTTCTTTAAAGCAGGGCTGTCTCTCAGGATGTGACATCATTCTTCTTTCCTCTTGCCTCATCTACAAAATTCACTAAAGGACACTATGTGACATGAGAACTCTTTTTTTCTGCATATAGTCTGTATGATCGTCTTACAGTGCCGACATGATTTCTTTCATTCTCAATCCATTCTTAATTGTTTTGTTTGTTTCAGTAGTTAACTAGATCTTCTTCTGATCAGGCATACTTTTTCCATCTCAAAGGCACAAGAAACCTATATTTTTTACATGGGCGACACTTTTATTCTATAGACCAGAACCTAGTAAAGCTAGTAAATGTGCTTCTCACTCTGAAGTTCCTGTCTTTGCTAATGAACTGTGCTTGCTTCTTATTTAAATATGACACACCTCAAGCCATTGATCATGGTTCTTAAATCTGCAATGTGGTCAAAGGTGGGACAATATTGTGTGCACAGGTAAAAACGTGGTTTTGAGTTTGCTCACTTAAGCTTGCCTCAAAATGCTCCTGAAACCATGCTTTGCAATTTGTGGTACAAGACATCAAGAAGTCTCTTGCTGTTTTATTGTGTTGTCTATATTTTGAGTCCTGTAAAAGTCTGATTTGAGCATAGACATCAAATCACTCTAACGGCAAAAAACATGAATCGTAGTTGGCAAAAAGGCATTTTGTTTTCATACAAAAGAAAACAAATTTCATTTGGGTTTTTTCTTCTTTTTGTTTTTGCATTCATTTTCATTGGCATGTCAATGATGCGAGTTTGTGCAGTATGTTGGATTTACTTTCCTAACAGTTGCTCCCTTTGCAGGGGGATGACGGCCTCCCTGTACCAGGATGTTGGAACAAAGTAAGTGTGGTCCCGCGTTGTGTGGCTGCTGAGCTCTGAAGTTCCTCACATTCTGCTAACTTCCCTGACATTATGGTTTGAACTAAGTCTAATACTTTGCCTTTTGCTTTGTTGTTGCAGTGACGATAACTTCGGAATGGCTTGCGTGATTGTAAATAGGATATTTATTTTTTTTACTTGCCCTGTCCTGTTACTCATGGATAAAGTTAAACACCCCTAAAGGAAATGTTAAGATTTTTAATGTACAGATTATTTTTATTTTGATGTTCAGTAATCTCTGTGTAGTGATTTTATACCATACAATATCTTATTTTGAAGTTAAAAAAGCTGCTATATGCAGCTGCTATATGCATGCTATATGTGCAGAATGCGTGTTGAACATTGCTTAATAACTTATTGGAATAGGGTGTATTGTTCTGTAGTTGACTATGCTGCACTGAAATGTGAAGCTGGAGAAAAGAAATACTTTGAAAGACCCATTAGAACTTATTGTTGGAGGGAGTAAGTAATTGATTATAGGATTGTAAAAAGGTAAATGCTGTTTGAGATTCATGACCGTACTCAACTCCAGTGGAGCTTTGTCGAGTGATGGGTTGATGCTTGTTGGGTTTTTTTTTTCTGTTTTGCTCTGCCTGAAGTTGATTTAGCTTTAGAGGATCAGTGTTGAGGTGCTGCACAGTGCCTCTTGTTAACCATGCTTGAGTCACCAACTCACTCTAAAGAAGCTGTCATTGATCAGCATGTTCAGTTGTGTTCAAAATGTCCATGTTGTCCAATTTGGCTCATCATTAAATAAACTGGTCTCAAGATTTTTGTTTTGGTTCAAATGAAATCTGACAGTTGTAGGTCTTTGCTGCAATGTGTAACTTTATTCTTTACTGTCTTGCACAATATCAAATGTTCAGCAATTCAGTTGCAAGTTCAGCTGTTGGAAAACAAGCCTCACTTTTGCCAGATTTTAATCCCTTTTTTCATGTTGATTTTGACATTTTGTAAAACAGACCTCAAATGTAACCTGCCAGTATATCTGACACCTTTATGGTACACAGTAAGAAATAGGCCACCCACTCATTGAGACTTTTCTAGTCAATCGCTTGACGGTCCGATATGTGGTTTTCTGCACCACTGGTAGCGGTGACAATCCCTCCCTCTCCAAGAGCACTGGATAAGTATTGTGACTTTTCAGTGTCTAAAAGTTTTTGTCCACTTCAACTGGGACAAGTTTTTCAACAAATAATCAAGTTCATATTTCCATATTAGTTTCTCAATTTTAGAGGCTAGGCTTGTTGGGCATCAACAACAACTTTCCTCTGCTGTTCACCTGGAATTTCTAGTCATCATACAAATATGATGGAATACATTGACGACCGCCATAATGTCAAAGTCATCACACATGTATGCCATTCCAGTGCAACAAAACTAAACAAATTGTATTTCAAAAGTGATTATGCGCTTAAACAGAAGTACCAATGGTTGAAAATTCAGCTTGTAAAACCACCTCAAATGTTACTCATTGGAGTGCTATAAACTACACACTTTACCTTTGAGCCTGCATAAAAATGACCAATTGGAGCCACACAGCAGCTTCACCTCACACGCATCAGCAAATACTGCAGACATCTTTGGTCTATTGCTGGAGTGTCAAACATGCAGTCTGTGGGCCCAAACCAGCTGGGCAGTGGTTGCGCACACAGACCTTTTTACTGCACAAATAAACAGATGATTAATAATCCAACTACTGTTTGTAATCCTTTGCTCTGTGTATTGCATTGGTGTTGTCAGAGTAGGAGAAGCAGAGTAGAAGACAGTAACACCCAGAACTGAAGGTGGCACAATACAAGAGATCAGTAACTGCGATTTATCTCTTTGGGAGTGAAAAAAATAACAGCTGAAGTTTATTTCATTTGGACTTGTCTTGTTTTTTCTTTCAAACTTAGCAAGAGCTGGTTTGGAAAACAGTGCAATGCGTTCCTGAATTGACCAAAACGTACGACTCTGAAAATGGTTTGTAAATTGTGTACAGGAACTGCTCAAATGGTGTTCCTGCAATGTTTATGATGACTTGAGTCATCTGAAGAGATCTGTAGTGTCTGTGCAGTGGCTTGGCAACTAATGTAACACACATAATGCTAATCCTATTTAATTTTGTGTGTGCTTCCAGCATGGACAGTGTCATGCAGTTATTATTTTACTATGATGTGTTTAGGGGGGGGGGGGGGTAATGTAATTTCAAAAGAAATATCCCTAAATACAAAACTGACTATTTAAAAAGATTTTTAAAAAATACAACTTGGGGTCAAGAACTCAAAAGCTGTTGAACCAAGGCCAAAGTCAGTAAAACCAACCAAGCCATTATGGAATAATTTAATATCGCTAATCCTGGCCTGGCAAATTTCCAACATCCCAAATCTGGTGATCAGCTGTTATGAAAATTCACCCAAGGCTTTCTGAAGAGGTGAAGCAGCCACGCAGACCAGGTTTGGTGAAGTGGGTTTATTTCTTCAACAACAATCCATCACAGTTACAAGCAGACTCTCCATTTCTTTACGGGAACACACATGCTCTGAGTTGAGTTACAGAGTTAACACTAGTTTCATAGTACAGCTTATCTTGACAATAAATGTCTGGTTTGGTGAAACTGCAAAAATGTGGGGGGGAAAAAAGTTTTCAGACCATAAATTGCGAAGAGAAAATCTTGCCCATAAACTATAACTGGGAGTTAGTTTCACAAGTTTCGTGGACATAGTTTAGTCTGAAAAGACTATGAAATATATTGGAAATAAAAGACTCAAACTTTGTGCAAATTCAAGTACATTCTCTGTGTAGGTTGTCCTTTGTATATTGATGACACTAAATTCTCACATATGTTTGAAGGGACAACATCCTTTCCAGCTGGCAAAGAAGTAGGGCTGCTCAAGCCCACCTCCATGACGCCACCATGAAGAGACTCGTGGACAGTTAGACATATCTTTGAGGGTTATTTTTTCACCTGAGGCTGGAGTTGTCATGTCAGCATTTTCCAGGAGCCTGGACAAGAGGCCAGTATTGCTAGGGGTGGAAGCTGTTTCCTCAGTAGGACCTCTTTACTAACCTGCATTTTCTCTGGCTCTAAGCAGTGTCACAGCCACAGTGAGACCCACTGATGTGTTTTGTACATTTTGATCTCTTTAACGTTTGGTGAGAAGGATGTATAAAATGTTGCTTATATTTCATCCAAACTGACATCACTCGAGGACTAAGAATTCAGAGCAGCTGACAGAACAGATCGATGCCATGTTTCCAAGAAAGAAAGCAAAAAAAGAGGGTGACCCTTTCGATGATTCCTTTATACTATCTGAATCACTGCCTTTTCGAAACTTTTTTGACTGCAGCTATGACATTTTGTTCTGTATAGGAAATACTTTGAAACCAGTATCATACATCACTATGGTTGGACGAAGACGATTGTCTCTAGACTATTTTCATTCATAATATTCTTTGTTGTTAATCTTGTCAATTTTGAGGTGTAGAGGAAACCACAACTCTATACTGTATTTTGTCGTATCGTACAATGTAGGCCAAAAAATGTATTTATCAAAGCAGTTTTTGTAAATAAAATAAAAATAAAATAAAAATAAGCGATAAAATAAAAAAAATGAAAAATAAAAAAGAATAATGATATTAATAATAATGATAATAATAAAAAAAAATTAGTAATAAGCATCAAAATTTTCAAAGGAAAATGTATTGAAATGCTAATCATGTACAAATAACTGACTGGTGTTTCTTGATACAGTTGGGGGAAAAAAAAGATTTTGGTTTTTGGTTGTCACTTTTCAATCTGAGCGTCCCTCGTCTCGGGAAGAACTTTTCCTTCTCTTTTAATGCTTGGCTCACCTCTGGTTGTGGTGTCAATATGGAAAGCAATGAAGCCCAAATGACAATGTCTTCCTAATACCATCCAGCTTCTCCAAGGGAGCTGCTCCCATGTCAGTCTAGGGATTAAAATCCCAACAGTGGGTCCCGAATCAGTTCGGTACCTGTTTTGATAGGCAATGCTTGGTAGACCAAGATGTGATCTGATCAAGATCAACAAGATGTGATCTGAGAGCATCTGCTCCACTTCAGCTGGCTTCTCTCAATCCCCAGGAGTAACAAATCTGCTTTGAATGTTTGGGTGAAGCCATCCATGGTTCTTGAGAAGAACCAAACCAGTGAGTCACAAAACACTGTAGTGAGTTTTGAGAATCACATTAGACAAGACTCTTCTTATGTACAGTCACCAGAGTACAGAGGCTGAGAAGGAGGCATTCATCATTTTTGCACTAATTATCTTATTTCAATCAGTCTGAACTGCAAATGAAAATATGTTAATGAGCTTATATCTAGATAGAACTTTTGTCAGGACTTTATGAAATTTCATCATCTTTAGCAATACTGTGTGAGAAAGAATACTTTAGTGTCTCCTGTTAATATTTTAGAAGGATAACCACACTGTTGTATTTGCACAGAACCTAAGTTTTACTGGTGTGTTTTCCGTATTAGTTGATTGATTCTCACATTCTGGCAGCTAAACTGGACATAAAAAGTGATCTTGAGAAAGAGGAGAGCTATTGGCAGAATGGATAAACTCCATCCATATGTGAGGTTGAGGGTTCTTGAAAGTTCAGAAATACCAAAAGTTTTGCCCAGATATTGATACATGTTCTTTTTTCTTTCTTTTTTTTTTTAATGGAAAAAATGTGTTGTTGCTATACTGGGGCCACAAAGGGTGTAGTGGTCGTCATGTCACAGTAAGCAGACCAGTGATTTTTGCCAGTGTGTGGCCTTATTGTGTGGAGTTTGCATGTTCTTGCTGTACATGTATGTGTTTCCCTCCCATTGAGTATGCTTTCCTTCTACCCCCCCCCCCCCCAAAAAAAACCCCACATAGTTTATAGGTGTTGGTTTGTGTGAATTTGCCCTGTGATGGACTGGCTGTGCTTGACCTGGATGTACCCTGCCTTTACCCAGTGGTCATTGGGATTGGCTCTAGCACCCTGCTAATCAAGTGGGAAAAAGTGATATCAAAGATAAATGGAAGAATTGTTGTACTGCTTTCTCATTTTGTGATAATCTGTAAATAGATACTTTTCTCTGTGATTATGTACCATTATTGCACATTACAAGTATTTTCTAGAGTAATTTATGTCATGCATCAACTGAATATGTGCAGAAGACAGTTACTGTATGTCTAAAAAAGTCAAGCAGACAGTGTCGGTTTGCATAAGTATTGCTTTTTTTTTTTTTTTTTTGGGTTTATTTTCGGTTCAGGAACGCTCCACAGCAGAAATACATAATCAGATGTCTCTTATCCTCACAAATGACCTTTTTCCTCAGTGTTTTACATGCAAAAAAATTTCCTGTCTAATTGAAAATCAAATGTATAGAAGCATTCCTTATGTTATGTTTAAGCTGGAGTGTAAATACCTTGGGCAATAACTTGTTCATATTTATTTCTGTTATTCTTCCGTTTGCTTGTTTGTTTGTTTGTTTTTTCTTGATCAGTAGTGTGCTGAATTGTTTTCAAATACCAATCAGAATGAGCCTGCACCTTTATTCAATTTTTTTTGCAAAAAAACCCAGAATATCTAAAGAGTCAAACAACAAAATGATTATCAAGAAAGAGAATTCATGAATGCCTGAAGTATTGCATGGTCTAAATACCAAAAAATCATCACACATGAGCAAGGAAATAAATGATCACACCCCTATACTGTCTTGCATCAATATTTTTTAAATGTATTTTGCTGTTTATTTGCTTGTTTAATGATTCCATTTTAATATCCATGATGCTGAACAGGTTTTTAGTCCCCCATTCCCTAAAGAACAAACTCATAAATGCACTTTGGCATCAAAAACATGTGTTGGGAGGACTGTAAAATACATGCCAAGTAGAGGAAGTTACATCAGTTAATGTGGACCAGTGAATTGTGCTTTGGGTAGCAGTCATGGGCAGAGGAATAAAACTTTTTTCAGCCATGGTAGCTTATGCGATGTTCCCCTCACTTATCAGCATAGAACAAACAAAAAATACTGTGGGCAACTACTTTTCAGGTGAACCACTTCAGGTTCAAAGTCTGGCCTTGGAAACACCTTTGCTGATACTGGCCTTTGCCATATGTTCTAGATATGTAGAGAAAATCATTAGATTAGTGGACAGACATTCACTTCTCTCACGCCTTCTCTACGCCTTCATGGCATAGAAGGTGCTTCAGAAATAGGATCAATCGTATCTCACAGCCAAAGCAAAAGGGAGTGAAAACCTTCAATTCTGCTATGGAAACAACCAGGAAATGATCTCAAGAGAAAAGTGTTTAAAATTGATCAAGTTTTAAAAAAAAAGATCAGTGGTAAGTTCTTAAGTCTCTCTATATTTATGTGAGGAAGCCTATACGTATGAGTGCATGATTGTAAAGTCGGAGGTGGTGATTTAAAGAGGACCGGCCAGTAGGGTACATACCAAATGAATCACACTCCATTTGATGATTCCAGTGTGGAAGAAGACACAAGTGTTCGACAGCTCCACAGACAGAAATTCCACTAGAAGACCACACAGTTTCAGAGACTTGCCATGGATTGGGTGGTCCCCAATAAGGCTGTGCAGTACAGATTGACTTGCCAGGTTAAACAGTCAATCAGTTCACCAATCACTCACTGGTTCAAGGCTTGAGATGTGTTGTCCCAGTAGCAGTCAGGGTACTCTTTGACTAGTTGTCGGTGCTTCAGTTGTGTGTTCAAAGGTAATCTATTTTCTCTCATGTGGTACTTTTAAGGTCCCATGAAGTCTTCGGATTACAAGTGTGACTTTACTTTGGATCTGCAGTGTTAAAGCAATTATTGTCTGGAATGTTTCAGATGCAGTTTTTTTTAAGATATCTGTCCAACACACTACTCCCGAGGCCTGGCCTGTGGTTTCCAAAACACAGGTGACACAGAAAAGATTCAGGCTTCAAGGAATGAAATGATCAGCAATTGGTGGGCAATATTGTGTAGTTCATTGTTCTCTTTTGCACTTAATCCATCAACTGAACAATTGAGAATTGAACCGAAAAAAAAAGTCCAGCCTCTGCTCCTCCTCATAGATGTGGGGTGGCTCGGGCTTCTGTTTCAGGTGCCTCCTTGTGGCCTCCCAAGGGGGGTGTTCCAAACATGCCTCATGGGGAATAAACCCCATAGAAGCTTCAGGATACACTGGAGGGATGAGGTCTGAGAGTCCCTTCAGAAGAGCTGGAGTTTGGGCCTTTCTTCTGAGATTGCAGCCCCTGCAACTGGGTTCTTGATTAGCGTGAGAAAGTGGATAGATGAAAAACTAAAGACACTAGTTTAGATTAAATAAAACTTTATTAATCCCTTGGGAGACTTGACTCCATCAGGCAAATTAGGAAGGAAGGAACCAGGCACCATAGTGGGTATCATTAAAGTTGTGAGACAAAGTACTTTCAGTGGCTTCTGTGCTGTTTTTCTAACCAGCACAGGCAGTTCACTGCTCAAAACCTCTGGATGGTTGATTAATCTTTTAAACTGCTTTAAAAATCACAAAAATCAGACACATCATGGACAATATAATGGAGCCCATTTACATATCAAGTACAAGTGAAATCTGAGTGTGACAGTGCTGACAACTCCATCAGTGTGCAGTGTGTGACTGAACAGCTGAAAGTAAGAAAACCAGAGAATGAATACACTGAATAAAAGCTGTGCTTGATATGTTTAACATATGTGCTGTGGTCTGTTCATGAATGGGGCCTCTTAAACCCCTCAGTCTTTTTCACTGTCTGGGATGAAGCCAGGCTGATTCAGACTTTCCATGGTCGACAGGATGGAGGACAGGAAGTGTTCAGTGTGGCTCTGCAGCACTGCAGACTGCCTCTCAATCAGCAGTAGGCTGTCCCTCAGCACTGACAACAAAGGGAGAAAAGCAGGTCAGACCATGAGGGAAGATTTCTTTCTTGGTTTTAATGGGAGAGATTGAAATTGAGACTGACTTGGAGATGTGGTATTGAGACAACTGAGGAGAAGCTGTCCAGTGAGCAGAACACGGGCAGTGAGGAGCTGATGGCTGCTCACTTCTCCCTACAATGTCCAACAACAAGACAATTGCTTTATCCCGTGGCCCAGGCCAATGTTTCTGTGAGCTGATCAAATACTTGTCTGAACTGTAGCAGTTACACAGGGCCCCTTCACATGGGCCTCTCTGCTATAATTACAAACCACATCAACTAAATTGGACTCAACTCATTCAGCACACAGTCTTCCAAAGGTCCTGGACATTATCCAGTTTAGACTTTAAACAGCTTGTCCTGTCTTTTTACAGTTCAACCTCAGTGCTCCAGAGGACCAGGATGCACTAAATGAGAACAGATAAAGGGTGCGTTCCAATTCCCCCCTTAACCCTCAATCTTAACCCTCAATCTCAAAAATGCGCGCTCCCGCGACGACCAA
>JASSRZ010000623.1:4603-17308 GCA_032164315.1 Malacoctenus gilli
ACCACTCAAAACAAACCAAGTCAGAGAAGAAGCCTCAGGGAAGTCGAGGGGAGAAATTAACTGGACGTTGTTGCACGTTGTTTGCAAGATGCACAAAAGTGAACCGAAAATGCTTGGGTATAAACATATAAATCGTGTTTTGTGCTACCACCCAGTTTAGCACGCTTGCATCACCCTCTCTAAAGCGCCCAAATTGGTTGGGGAGAGTGTCACTGACCTAAAGGGAGAGCTGAATGCAGCAGCAAGGTAATGCTGGTCCTCCTGATGTGATACTGGATGAAGCCCACATCCTCACTTCCCAGCCAGGAAGAAAAGATATTCTGGACGGTCAAACCAGCCGAACGGAACTCGTTGGGAGTAAACACAAAGCAGACAGAAAAGGCCACATAGGCTAAAGTGAAAGACAAGTCGGCGCTCTCCATAACGAAGCTCATACTCTCAGCTGTTGTTGACGTCACTCCACTTCCTCGTGCTCTTCTCTCTGAGTCTGTCGCCTCTTGATAACAGGATGTGTGCTGCCCTCTCTTGGTCTGGAGGACCTGTCATGTAACACCCATTTTCCTGATTTAATTAGGAAAATAATGGCTTCATAACATCTGCTCGGGAACATATTTAATTTCAGTGTGAGCTAGGCAGAGTTTACGTCTACAGCTCACAGTGAAGCGGCGGTGACGAATGAATCAAGAGGCGTATTCACCGGCAAACTTTCTGTTTCCCATAACGACCGGTAACGCAGCACCTGATTGGCTTAGCAACACCCACTTCCTGTTTTTACGACTTCACGCAGCTTTATTTCAGCCTGTTTCCTCAGTGACTGCGGATTATCGAGTGGATTTTAGGACACTTATCATGAAGAAAAGAGGCAGGGACTGAAGTTTGTTTTTGAAACACTGCTGCAGGTTGTGGTATTCACGGCAACATTACCTCGGGTGGATAACTCAGATTTGGAGATGACCGTCTGGACGCTTGGACACAAATTGCCAAATTAAGTAAGGACATAATCATTTAAAGCGTTCTCCGTGAGCTTTGGCGAAACGTGGAAGCTCGCCGAGAAGACTCCTTGATAGGAGAGCAGGTTAGCACAGCTATAGCAGAGTGATGGGTTGTGCTCGTGTCGGACATGCTGCAGTGGGTAATCTGAAGTTCAAACCAGATCACTTTAGCTGAGCATGCCGACAAGCGTTTCTCTGTCGAGGTGGCCAAGTAAGTCCACTGTCGCCGTCCACCTCTGGAAACAGAGCCTCGTGTTTAGTGCAAGTGATGTGATGGCGCTTCGCTGAAAGACAGCATGCAGTGTGCTTTCTCAGTCCTCCGTGTAATGTGGCCAATCACACCATCATGTGCAGCCGACTGTCAGAGGAGCGGATTGAGGTTGCGGAAGACCTGAACCGCTTTACAAGTGGACGACCTGTCTGTGGCTGCTTCCCTCCTTCAGCACGCATGGAGGCTGGTGGCGACCCGAACACAGAGCCTGGTCTGACCGCAGGTGAGAAACCATGGCAAGTCACCCAAACACGCTTTGGACCTCCGGGTCTTCATGTTCACACATGAGGACGTCACATTTTGGTTCTCTGCACATGATTACAAGTTTAGAAGTCTGCATAAATGAGGACATTGCGATCGGTTGTGAATGTTTTACTTGGTTACAAATGAAGTCTGTGTTCCTGCAAGTCGCAGCACTTTAAACAAGCCGTATTGCTTGAAGGAAAACAATTGTTTCTTATTTTGTTGATGCACCAAAGGACCAAAGAAGGTTTTGTACTTTCAATTGGGACTTTATTGTTTTTCCATCAAAAATCCTATGGATTTTTCCCAGTTTGTTGACATTGTTTATCTCTGAGACATCATGTAAAAATATCCATTTTTTTTCTTTCACTCATTCCCAATCAGCCCAAATGACCAAAGAAAGAGGTAGAAAGCATCCCCCTTTTTCACACAAACTGACAACATTGACACAATTTTGCCTCTGATACAGTTGGTAAATCTCTGGAGTGTCACTTCTTGCATTTTCTATTTTCTGACATTTCCAGTCAATTTGTGGAGCAGGTTGTTGCAGAAGAAGTAGGAATATCAGTTCATCAACTGCCCTGTGCGAGTGACTGCTGCTGATCATGTATTGATTGTTCCTTTGTGTTCCAGAAGGGGAGAGTTCTGAGCTCCTCTGTCCAGAGAATGAGCCGGTGAGTTGAGCCCCTCCTCATATATGTGGAAGGGGCTGTGCGGTTCAGTCTCGGTCCTCCAGAAATCGATGAATTTTATTTACACAACGAAAAATACAGAAATACAAAAGTATTCGTAGCGATAAATAGTTAATTGAGAAACCAATAACCTAAAAGAGCTTCATTGAGGGCTCTACCAAAAATGTCAGTCACAAAAATCATAAAGTTAATGGCGTTCAAATGAAATGCGCAAAGTGTCATACAATAACACCAGATTTGATGAAGCAAACAACGCTAAATAAAAGACAAGCAGCAATACATTCCTAATGCTCATTCAGTGTGAACTTTAGGATGGTGAAGATTAAAACAATGACGGGATGCATGAAGAAGAACCTGTAAATTTTTTCATGAAAAAGGTCGTAAATGGATAGGGGATACACCGAAGTATCATGGGTGGAAATGCACTCTTTTGATAAACAAGCTATAAAGTTCACAGTTGGGGTCGATAAAGGGAAAGTGGAGATGATGCATCAGCCAGTGATCAAGTGGCAGTCCGACTGAAACACTTCTGTAGAACAAAGATTTTAGGCAGAGGAATCAGAAATGTTCTCGGCAAAATGATCTTCTCGGATGAGAGATAATAGTGAATAAAAGCTAAAGGCAGCATTGGTTGGGCCCTTGCAACAGGCGCCCCTCGGTGCCAACAGCAATTGGGCCCAGACATGGTTGACCCTTGTGCTCAGAACTTGGATAAAACGATGACACCTGCTGCCTCTTAGCATAGAATATGACTTTACTTCCTCACTTTTATTCAATGAGCTCTGCTGTGTGCGTGTCTGTGTGCTCAACCCTCAAAATTTTGAGGTTGTTCAGATCTGGACTCGTTCACTCTGAAGTGCTCTATTCTATTCTGTTCTATTCTTTGAGAAAAATGAACACAGCATCTGCAGTGTAGAAAAATCTGACAGTCACGAATGCATCATCTTCACCATGAATGAACTGGTTTACTAATACTTCCTAATAAATATTCATGTTATGATGCCTAGATGAACAGAGGTTGCCTTTATTTTTCACATCACTTCCCTGCTCCTGGCATAGACATCCACATTACACGTGAAAGTGACCTTGGCAAACTTTCAGTTACCCACCTGCATACTCATCACAACGTGGGATTCCCGGTTCAACATTCAAATAGCGCCTTTATTTTCACGCCATGTCATTCTGAAGTGGTCATCAACCGACCCGTCTGATAGAGATTTGCATGTCCATGAGCGATCTCATCCTTGCTGGGAAGTACATGTTGAGCAGTAACATTGACTTTTTTTTCTTTCAGATTTCATGCAGTTCCTTCACACTGTCAGATGATGCGAGTACGAAAGGTAGGCTTTGTATTTATGATTCTCGGTATATCAACCCTGAGTCATGATATAACAGTGATTGGAAAGGATTGGCAATTAAGTAGTACTGAAGCAGTAGCTGATTATCTGGTGCTATTTTTGAGAAATGGCAGTGATATTTTGGTTCCTGCGCAGTTAAATATGGACCGTGAGCATCGCAACGCAGTCACATGGTCCTTTAGACCCATCCAGTACTGTCTTTTAGTAAACAGACTGTCAGCTGAAAGCTTCCCTGATGTTGTTCAACCTTCCGATAATGAAGACGACCGCCCTAGAAGTTGTCAAAATTGACCCTTGTTGAGCTTAAAAAGGCCTACATACATTGTAATGATGAGAAAGTATCAACAGTCGAGAAAAATGGGGACAAAACGCATCTTAGTTTGGCTTGCATTCTAGATTTGCTCTCGCTTGTTGGGTGTTGGGAGGAATCAGTAAATAGAGGTTTAAAATATGTAACTAACTTATATTTTTTCCTTTTCCAGTCATTCATGGAAGCAACTGAAACAAATGAAGCAGAGCAACAATTAAATAATCTTTATTCAAAAAAGTTGTCATAAGACTGCACTAATAAACATCTATAATGCGTACACAAATACTTTTCTTGAAACATGAAATATTCAAAGAGAAACTAAGATTCCCTTTATTCCTCCCACAATGTGGACAGTTTCAGTGTTGCAGCAGCAAAGTGTCCTGAAGTATGGTGTCAGGATCGCTGTCCGTCGGACTCATCTCAGTGGACTCGGTGGTTTCGGCACCTGATGGGCATGGCAGCATGTCCATAAGCTTGTCACAAAGCTTGGACATTGTTTCAGCAAACAGCAGCTGACTGACGTTCCTTTGAGTGGGAGCATGGAAAAGGAGCTGGGGAAAGTCCTGACGCAGACGCCGCTTCAAGAATTCCTAACTGAAACACACAATTAAAAAAAAAAACAACTTTTGTCATCGAGAAACTCTGCTAACGCGTAACTCCGCCCAACAACACACATTCGGTTCCGGACAGAGACGGGGGACAGAGGACATTGATTGACATTGGCCGACATTGGCTGACAGTCCTTTTGCCAATCAGGATGCTGTAAAAAAGCAACAAAAAAAGTGCACCAAAAAGTCTTGAACCACGTTATAGTGAGAGTTCACTAAGCATATTATGATAAATGTTTGCTTTTCAAACGGGTAAAAATCAATTTTTCTGCCAGAATCTGAATATTCCAAGACATGCCAGACTGTAAACACGTAAAAGTTGTGAGCAGGCTCACAGGCAACTGTTTGTGGGCTTTTACTGTGAGGCATCCAATATTTCTTTCATGCATGTGGTCGGCCATATTTACAGTCGGAGTTTGCACAGGAACACAACTAATGGGATTCCATTCTGACACTACAACTACTACTCGTAGTAGTGCTGTCTAGTTCTCTCATAGTTGGCTCAGTCGGCAGCACAGGTTTCAGTGTCAGTGGTTCTGGTTTTTCTTGTGTGCATGCGTCATTTTGTGTGTGTATGTGAGTGAAGTGGGGTAGGTTGGCTGCTGTTACAGTGACTGTCTTCACTGCTCAGGAGCTTTGCCCATAACATGGGCTACTTTGAATTTCCAGCCTCAAAGCAGGTCAGCCTTAGGATTTAGTTACTTCCTAAGTCACCAGTGTTTATCCCTGTTGTTGTTATTTGCATGATAAATTTAAGTGGAAATTGAATGAATTGCAATATGTATATATTTCTCTGTGCTTTCAGGTTACTGGTCGCAGAACTCCATCTCTCGTTCTCTGCACCGCGCTGAATTTCTGCTCAGAAACACTTTCAATCCGAACCTGAAGAGACTGTTTCAGATTCAGAGTCAAGATGAGGAAGAAGAAAATTTTGTAATTGCTCACAACCTGGTGTCTCGGTCCTCAACACGTTTGCTACGTCTGCAACAGGCTCTTCCGACTGGAGCGCCATCATGGCAGATGGTGGGTGATGCACAGGCAGGATCTTCCCAGGTGAGAAGCACTGTTGTGCATATAGGACGAGGGGAGTCGTCGCTCCTATCCTCAGAAATGTCGATGTGTTCATTGTTTAATTGTTATCCGTTGCTCAAAGGTGTTCTGAGGCACTTGTGCTCTGCAAGTCCGTTGTGCTTTGTATTGCTTTATTTGGCACATTAAATGCATCTCCAAAGGATGAAATCAACAGACTGTCAGTGTACTTAATAAAGCAACTGTATGTATTACAAGTGTCACAAAATGAAACTTGAGTCATGAGTGTTTTAGCTGGGTTGTCGCTGTCATCAGGCATATTGTAACTTTTCACACAAAGCCACAAAGACCACATATGCAAGTATTCTTTGCCGAATAAAAAAAGTTTAGTTTGGGGTTTTTTTTTGTTTGTTTTTTTGAATTTACCTTTTCAGTTTGGCCCCAATTTGAGTGGAAGATGCTGTCAACATGCAATTACCATACTTTCATAAAAGTTCTAGTAAATCTATGTACCATCTTGATTACACCAGCCACTTCAGCGATTGGGGAACTCCTGTTATTTGTCCTTTTTTTTGTTTTTTTACAAGAAAACAGGCGGAGGGACTTACAGTGCAATTGTTGGACAAATCTGTGGCTGGACTCCAGATGTCACCAAAAGCTCTCGGTTAAGGTTTAGAAAATGGATACATTTAAACTAAGTCAACAGCACAATTATAGCATGCCCAACTAAAACATTGTCCATGACTCGGTCACTGTCAATTTGCAGGCCAGGATGGTGCCAAAAACTGCAACTCATTTGGTTCAAAATTTTAAGGATTATCAATAAATCAATGATTCACATCAAAAGAGGACATTTCTATTTTCCAAAAAGATTGAAAATATGCACAATTTTAAACAAGTACGAAAGTGTCCTTTGAAGATAGAAAATGGCAAGAAAGTCAATGTGTATTATAGACTAGAGCTAAGAACTCTCGCGAGTGACTAGGAAGGGGGTGAAGACTGCTTACCACACACACACTGGTGCTCTTATCATACTCACTCACTCACTGCATCATTCATGCATGTGTGCATTGCATGCTGTGTATCCTGCTCATTAATGCCATTTTGTTGTGAAGAGCTGAAAGTTAAAGTAGAGCCAGGTAATACTTATGTACACTGAACACTACACAGTAGGTTGACTTCTCTTTGTACTCTGTTATAGAAGGCAATATCGATTGAATCAATTTGGCTCACCTTATATTAAACTTGTGCCTCTGGAGCGACAAGTGCAATTTTTCTTCTCCCTGTTGGGCTCGATCACCACTCTAACACCATCTCTGATGCTAATGGCTTGATGATGTGCAAGAGAGAGATGGATTATAGAGAGGATGTTAATAACTGCCAATCAAAAGTTGATTTCCAACAATCGCTTAATGCTGTAGTACAAAGATTGTTTTGTTTTGGGCTTTTTTTTTGCAAAACATCATCCATTAAGTTGCGCTGTCCCATATGAAGAAAAATCCATCTCTTAGGCAACTTGACTGATGCTGTCGAATTGCAATTTCTAAGAATCTGGACTGTTTTACAGCTGTGGAACCGACTTGCTTCATCAAGCTGCATTCCGCCCACCACCAGCTGGCCTTTTGGCTGAAACTTGTGTTTATCTAGTTGAGCTTTTTGATTTGCTGTGCACAGGTGATTAATTCTTCTCGTGAAGAAATTAAACATTAAGTGTAACAAACTTCCCTGTGGGACATGTGGCATTTATGGCTTTCATCTGTTGTCTTCAGAATTCTAAGGGAACATATGCATGTTTTTCTTTTCTTTGGTGCGGTTCGTATTCACAAACTACCTGAATTCAGTTGACTTTTTCGGACCTGTTCATAAGCGTCTTTTTTGGCCGCACAAGCATCCAGACTGCCGACCTATCAAGCCAGCCTTGACACTATTCACAGTGCCGTAACAAAAAGTTTCCCTAAAACATGGTTACCAAAAGAAAGACTTGAATACTAAGGGCAGTGTTAATGTTGATCAGCATCATCTTTGTATTCAGAGTCATCTTGAGGTCTTAGGGGACAAGGGATCACTTACTCAACATTGACTTTGATTGGTCCACAGTCAGCCAGAAGCAAGCTGTTTTTCGAAAAAGAAAAAAAAAAGGATTTCATACTGTACAACAGACTAAGCAAGCGGGCATGTGAGAAAAGAGGATTGTCTTCTTTAACTGTGGTGTCGCTTAGGTTTCAGAGTGCGTTTGTTTTGGTCGCTGTGCCATTCTGTGGCATCATTAACTGTAAAGTTCCTTTTTTGAATCTGCTGTTCTCTTCCGGCCTCTTGCAGGAACACCACAGAACTCTGAGGAGGCTTGTGATGCAGCGTTCCTTGTTGCTTTTCATACACGAGTTCACCAGAAGGGCTCACCTTGCAGCTGCATATGTATCCAGAGTGGCCCATCTTTTAAAGAATCAGCTGAGTGAATGTCAACTTCTACTGAGCCAGGTAAACAGTTTCCTCTCACTGCACCTTAATATGTTTCATCAGGCACTAAATCTCTCTGCTCGTCAGCTGATCCTCTGGACTCTGTTAAAGCCATGGGAGTATAAGATGATAGCTGTTCTATATGCACTGAACCCAAATACAAACACCCCATGGCAAATATTGTTGCCATGTGGAGTTAACGACTGGAAATGAGCATTTGCTGACATTTTATCGTGCAAAAGTAATATTTCTCTTGCTTTGCGCATGATTTTTAATTCAACTGGCTGTCTGCGAGGCATTACTCAGCGAGTTGTTTTTTTTCTCGCAACAGGCAAAATCCGCAAAGTACTCTTTATACTTTACAGTTATTATACAGTTCCGTGCTCTGTAATAGCGCCCTGCAGCCGTGTAGCTTCTACCTTGAGCAAGTCCTGAAGTGTAACTTTCTCTGCCATAGTAAGCATCTTCCTGCCTTGTGAGCACGTCCGCAGCTGCATTTGTCGGTGCAGAATGTTTGGTAGACACTGTGGGTTTTGTTGTGGAGAAAGTCTGCAAACATAAATTTGCCGAGCTGAATGCATCCGGTCCCAAATGCAGGTTGTGTTGTTTTTACACGTTTTTATGTGTGTTTAAGTGTGCTGTACTGGTGCAGAGTTTTTAATACATTTCAGTACATCTGTGTGTGTTTCTAAAAAAATATGTTTAAGAAATCAATTCAGCACTGTTTTTTTTCTCTACTAGGTAGGTATCAGATCGGTATCAGCAGATACTAAACCTCAGATATTCAGATGTCAGTATTGGGAGTGAAAAACGTGGATCGATGCATCCCTCGTCGTCTCCTTCAGTGCAGTTACAGAAGTTTTCTCTAAGATCAGTTTGTTGGACAATCCCAGCTTGAATTCAAACATGTCCAGGAAGCAGTCTTCAGTAAAGTGTACCAAACAAAGTCTCAAATCGTGGTTGTAATTGTGTGGCACTTACCCATGAATGAAGTTCAGCCACTCTTCTCTTCTTACTTCATCCAGCATGCCAGCGGACTTGCCTGCCAGCCAGTGTATCAGCTGGGGGGCGGAGCTGAGGGAGGCAGGCTGTTTGTTCGATAGTGTGCTCTCATTGGAGTATGATGTAGAAAGATAACCTTCTTTCTGTCGGGACCATTTCTGAACAAAGACCAAACGCTGACAGACCATGAACAGGGACTTTGAAACTCGCTTTTCACATTCACATGGCCTCATCAGTGCACATAGCAATAGATCATATTATACCCCGCAAACCCCAGAAAAGAGAAATATGATGTCATGGCACCTTTAAGAATTACAACAGCCCCAATTGTGGTCACTTTTAATATCTGAGGATGATTGATTGACTTGGGTTTTTTTTTTGTCCTTCACAGGATTTGTTAAACTTGCCTTCAGATGGGGTCAGTCTCAGCTCATTGAGTCAGGAACTCCGGGTCCATCTCAACCATTGGCCCTGTTTGTTCTCCCGGGTTCAGTCAGACACCTGCCTGAGACTTGCTCTTCTTCAGCAGAAAGGACTGCTGAGGGAGGTCCAACGGAGTCTGGAGTTACTCAGACTGCAGGCTCTCGTGCTCATGGAACAATATATTTATAGGATCCTGTCTGTGGTAGCCAAGACTGATCTAGACTTTGTACAAAAAGAAGTTCTGGAGCACATTTTAACAGGGATAGATTTGTACAACCAGGCAGTAGAAGAACAAAGATTGCAGCGCGGTGGCTTCCACCTGACGAGTGCAATATTGCAGCAAGCTCATTACTCGACAGTGGACTGTTTTCCCACTCAGAAGATTCGGCATCCGTCCTCTTTCTCAGCCAAGGAGCTTCTTGCAATTTTAGCTGTGCATCATGCAGACATGGTAGCCAAAAAGCTGCAGTACTGGGCATCCGAACAGGCTGGCCATGTCTGTCCCATCCACACAAACCACAATACCTTTGGGTTTTGTAATAATTGTCAGAGTGGCGTGGACACGCTCGGCTGTGGAATCAGCTCACGGTGCTCCAATATGAATTGGGATCAACTGCAGCAGAAATACTTAGCTTTTCCTCCTATGTGCTCCAAGAACCATTGTTCTCTGCAGTCGTCATCATCATCATCATGTGAAAAATGCAATCACGCGGCTCCTTTATGCAGGCCTGACTTCCACTGGGACAATGAAAAGTGGAGAAATGATCCGATTTTAGCCACATGGAATTGTGGTTACCAGAGAGATATTGTCCAGAAAGAAAACCAGCCTCATGACAGACCAACCACTGTGGGAGACCCAGCCTCAGTTCATCATACTGTGGAGAAAACGAAGAAATCCTCCAACTGTCAACTTTCCCATTGTCTTCCACACGCTGCAACAGCCAATGATGAAGGTTCGGACCTCCATCTGTCAGGGGTTTGCCAAGGGGACCATTTCTCTGTGGAAGTATTTTTACAAGCACTGGTCTCCTCAAACGAGCTGGTGGCGCCAATGGTACCACATACTTGTGCACTGCAAGGGCCAACCGATCTGCTTTCCACCAAAGTGGCTACCGACTTCAAAGGGAAAGCTGACTCACTGACTGCTTGCTCTTCAGTTGTAAACCCAAGTTATTCTGAGGAGTGGAGAACGAGTACAAATGTTGAAAATCAAAACACGGAATCGAATCACAAAGGGACCAACACACCAACAACTGAGCCTGACGGCAAGGACAGGTAAGATCCAGGCTGTTGTTGTGTGCCGATGGTTTATAATTTGTGTGAGGTGTGTGAGTGTGCATGCAGGTCAGCCAGCCTGTAATCAGTCTGTCAGTCAATCAGTCCGACAGACAGATGGACAGCTTCAAGAATACGAAGGTTGACGGTATCTCGTTTCAATTCCTAACTGAACAAAGTAAAACAAGACAGTCATTGAACACTACAGAGTCAGTTTAGCTGTTAGCCGTTCTGTGGAGGGCTATTGCAGAAAGGCATTGACATAAAGGCAAAAGGAGGTTAAAGGTTAAGTGGGTGAGGAGGAAGGGCTGAACTTAGGCAGTTCCTTCCCTGTATATTTTGGGCAGGAACTGGTTCTTCGAAGCACAAAAGGCTCCTAAATATTTCATTTCAGTTTTTCCTTCAAAAAGGAAAGTGCTCAACAAATGGTTAAGTTGCCCACATGATTGATCTGTAGTGTCCCACTGTATTGCAAACTTGTATTTGTAGTTCGGAGCTCACGAGGGTGCAGCCAAGGTACAGTGACTGTCCTTCCACCAGTTCAACCCCCCATGGGGAATGCCCTCAGGGCCTTGGATGCCAGGGCTACATGTGCCCAATCAATTTTTTAAAATGTAACCCAGGCTGCTCTCATATGTGGTCCGAAATCATATACGTGTCTGATGTTTTTCAATGTGTCTTCAGCTTGAACAGTCAACTTGCATAGTATTGACTTTTCGGTCACAATCCAACATCCCCTCTGGCTCCGACTCTGCATCCAGAAGTCCTTTGAACGGAGGTCGCAGATACTGCTCCACAAAAGTCTCTCCTCACATGCTTTGTTGTTTTAAAACGTACATTTTTCTCCTGTTAGAGTTTTTACACAATGCGATTTCACACTGTGCTGTTCTTGTGATGTTGCACTGTTTGAATGTGGCATTCCAATTACTATGTGAACAATCCCACAAAGCAAAAACTGACTGAACTGACCGTAGCTCCTTCAGTTGCACTCCTCTCACTTGGTGCTTCCATCAAGTGTCAGGGAAAATCCATTATCATTGTTATACATCTCAGCTGAGACTTTGTAACATGCATCAATTTTATTTTTATGATCAAGCGAGTTTTAGAATACTTGTTTTTGTGGAATGATTTTTTGAAAAAGGAAACAGGGAATCAGCGTTCTTTTCACAGATGGCTTGAGTACCACAGTCTCTGTTGAAATTGATGTGTTCGTCATTTTATACGAAGATGGAACTTGTTCGGAATGTGCTACCTCCTTCCATCAGCCATGGCATGAGGAAGCATTCAAAGGCTGTTTGTGTCTTTCAGCTCGTGTCCATACAGGAACTTAAAGGCAGTGGAAGAGGAGCAGAAAGCTCCTGTGCAGCCTGACAGTGCTCGCTGGCCTCACTCAGTGCAGTGGTCAGATCTTGGCCAGTCTTTAATGTTTGCTGAACTACTTGATCAGTATTGCACCCTGCTGAAGACTTTTTGCAGTGAAGCCATGTTGATTCAACTGCACACACCGCAAGCAATGGATTGTGCAGAAAGCATCAACCTCCAAGACTTCCACAGGGCTTTCCAATTCCTCTACAGGCTCAGTCAAGCCTCGAAAACAGGTAAGAAGATTCAGACGACTTTCATCTGCAACTACTTCAGGTTTACCAGCATGAGGAGAAACAGCAGAGGGCGAACTTCATGCTTTGCAAGTTTCCTTTGGTCAAAGCAAAGTCCTTTGCATGTATGCTTTGTCATGTTGTCAATACAACAAGATTGTTGTAATGACGATTGAGGTTCTCGCAGACAAAGTGAAAATAAAAGTGTTGGGAATGGTGTATTGATCCCTCGGATGTTGTTCTTCTGTTGTGTTGCTGTTGCTAGTGGTTCAATTCAGATGGCAAAAAGTAATGGTGGAAGAGGGCATCCTTGTCAGGTGCCTCTCTGCAGAGTAAACACTTGTGATGTGATGTCATTTCTCATTATAGTTGCCTTAAGTGAGTTGTAGAGAGATGCTATCCACTGAATGAATCATGTTCCAAAACCAAATTTCTTTAAAGTTGCAAAAA
>JASSRZ010000623.1:19602-31796 GCA_032164315.1 Malacoctenus gilli
AAGTTTTGATGGCCAGTTTTGATGGTCACATCTTTAAAAACTTCTGTCTCGGACCGGTTTCAAGAAGGATCTTTCCTTTTACATAAAGACATGCTACATCTGTGAGGTCACTGGAAAGCCTAATCAGCCTCTCAGTCTGGCGCCATTGTACCATCCCTGCCTTGAGTGAACCATTTTTAAATGTTTGCTTATTGAGTGTGTGGGGCCTCTGCTCCATTCAAGTAGTGCAGCTTCACGTTTGTTTACCGTGATGTGCCACAGCACCAAGGATTCCCCGGTATACCCCTCATGTAATGTCTCAGTGAGCTGAGTGGTGCATGCTCTCACTCAATTCATTGCAGTTTTAGGAAGACCTGAAAAGTAAAAGAAGATCCAAGAATTTCCAACTGAATTCACTTTTTTCAACAGAGAATTTGAGCCGGATCACTTTGGTTTTCTGAGAAGTTCAAAATAATCTTGCACAACGTTCAACCACTAAAACTGATTTTCCTGTTTAGAAATACAAGTAAAAAAAACTTAGTTTACCATATCAGTCAAGAAATGCGTGGTTTGCCTTTTTTTTTAGCTCTTTAATCTTAAATATTTAACCTTGTCTGTCTGTCTGTGTGTGTTGAATGTCTTCTCTTGTCTTTGTTGTTTTTCAGAGGTCTGCAGAAGTTTAGGGTCAGCTCTCAAAGATAAATGTCCAACAAATCCAGGCACTAACCTCATGATGGCAAAACAAGACAGAACTGAGATGATGTCACGAACGACTGGACATTTCCTCTCATTGCTGCCACCTCTCCTGTCATCTCTCACTTGCCATCACTCAGGTAGCAAGGCCTCAGGTAAAAAATCAATGTCTTTGCTTGTCTTATTAGCAGCAACATACATTCACACTCATTTATCAGTTCACACAAAATCTAGTCAACCATGGCACTATGGGATTAAATCTGGTTACCGATAATGGATTACAATCCCTTATTTTGGTTTTTCTTCCCTCCTCTAGGTGTGGTTAGCCTTGTCCCCTCGAGGTTTGCGTTAAGGAAACAAACTGTTTGTTTGGTGTTGGCGTCAGTACAGCTGTCTTCAATATGGGTGATGTCCAGAGCATATCAATTCCTTTCGTCATGGAGTCTCAGCAGGTTCCTGCTCATCTCACAGGGGGACCTTCAAGTAAGTTACAGGGTTTTGTCAAATCGACTTTCTCCAAAATCAATGTTATTTTTATGTCGATGATTATTGATTCTGACAGAGACCTAATAAATAGGTGCAGCATTCTCCTGGCATATTTCCATCGCATTATTTGATATGGTATGGGTTGGTAAGGTGCCGTTACCTGATTTTGTTGTGCGTTTCCGTAGCTCTGCCAGGGGTTAAAGGCCTCCCTGATAGAAGGTTCCACCAGACATTCCCAGCAAACTCTCACAATACGTTTGGGTCCGTCAGGCTTCACCAACAGATCCAACTCACCTCCAGGTTGTGATCAGCTTGGTGCAGCACTGTTCGCCAGTCCATGGAAATCCATCAGCTTCCCTTCATTCCGACACTACTCGAAAAGCTGTTCTTATTTCTGACTGCACCGTCTCGCTACTGATGAATCTGCTCCTTTCTTATGACACGCAAGCACATCCGTACCTCACTATGTGAAGAAGCTGTTCAGCTGCTCGATGACATCTAAGAAAAACACGCAGCGTTACCCGTGTATGCAGGAGTGTGTCCAATGGGCCGGCCTCTTCCTGGGCACCCAGCAGACGGCAGTGTTGTCGCTCAGAATTATGCAACTCTGATCTACATGCCAGTTCTTATCACAGCGGAGGGGTTACTTAAATTGTTTACATTTGGTATGGTTCTTTCAGGACCATCCACAACTTTTGACAACATAAAAACTCAAAAACCTGTATCGAGCCGGCCCATACCATACAGGACTGTGGGATGGAAACATAGTTACAGGCGGTTAAGCATGTCTGTTTGCTTAAAGATTGTATAGGGAACCACCTGGTCTTGTAACTCCCCGTTCCCCACTTTTTGTTGGCCCATTTTGTGTCAAACAGGCCACAGTATGATTGGAAGCATTACAACAAGAATCTTGGAGGAAACTGAGACTCAGTAGGGAGTCAAACGTAGCTCAAGGCCAGAAGTTTAGGTTTTCGATCCGAAGGAATTTATTCAGGTAAAAGGTTGAAGCAAAAACACGTCTCAAGCAAACAAAAACACATTTAATGGCAGTTAGCTAAAACCACTTGGATCATGGACTAAGGGTGCGTTCCAAATCCTCCCTTAATCATCAATCCCCCCCCCATCCTCAACCTCAAAAATGCGCACTCCCGCGAAGTGCAAGTGCTGTCCCGATTCTGAGGAAGTTAAGTTGAGGAGTAAGTTTGAGGAACGAAATGGGCATTTTGCAGACTCACTAAAACTCACTAAAAAAACAGCTAAAAGATGACCTGCATTGCAAAAAAAAATCCAATGTCCTAAGACCATTATCAGGAGTAAAACTATATGAGGCTTGTGATTGTTAAAAAAAAAAAAGTCAGTCGCTATTTGCCAAAAAATAAACAGCTTTAGCACTTGCTAAGAGGGGAAATTCCTCATTAGACTTTGTTTATTAAAATTCTACATTTACAATTGTCAAAATAACCACAAACTGAACTCTATTACTGTGCTTTCTTTTCAGCAAAAGGCAACCGGTTGGTAAACCAACAAATTAAAATCAAAATTAAGAGTGTATTTTAACAAATGAAAGCCAACTTCTGGTTGAGGTTGTTGCCATGAGCTGTATACCAGAAAGAAGTTCAGAAGGCACACGCCGCAGATAAGGTGTCGTGAACATCTGAGTCATTAAAGTTGAATGAAAAGTGGTGCCAAAAAAAGAATCACTTCCCCTTTGCAAAGTGTTGCATTCAAATAAAACGAATCACTCAGAAATGCCGAGAAACATACTTGGACTCTCACTGACAACACATGATTGAATGACACATGACTTTAAAATGTCATCCCCTTCGATGGATGGATGACTGTGTTGACATTGTCCAAATTTTTAAAGGAGTCAATTAGTCAACTCCTTGATTTAAAAACAAATCTGTACCTGAGTTACCTTTACAGTTCAGACCAGGAGCGTTGTGCTGGCGCATGATTTCTTGTCTTGCTTTTTCTCCAACTCTTTTTAGATCCTGAAAGAGTCATTGCAGATGTTTTTGCATCAGACCAAGTCGATGGTGATGAGCTCTGATGGGGATCTCCATAACTATCACCAGCTCGTGCTGATGCAGCAACTGGAAGCACTGGAAAAAGCACTAAATGAGCTGCAGGTGTGATTTGTTTGACATATTCTGCACATTTCATGAAGTACAGTAGTAACAGTAGTTAAGTGTGGGTGGGTTGGTAAGTCATGACATGGATGGGTTCTTAGTGGATGTTTGGTGACAGGAAGATTGATGGGGAGGTACATTGTTAGATGGTTGAATGAGTGGATGGATTGGTGGCTACAGATAAGTGGATTTTATTGTCATGAAAAACAAGGTTTAAGACCCAAATGCAGTCGGGGGGAAAAAGGACGGTGGAGAAACTCAAAGTCCAAACATAGTTTGACAAAGACCAGAGACAAGTGAATGATGAACCGACACGTAGAGACATAGACAAGAAAAGACATCGACTGCTGTATATAAACGCACACATTAGGTAGGAGAATCAGATGGACTCAGTCACTAATTATTGACAAGGGAAGGGCATGTTCTTTTTTTCTTACAATTATCTGGTAGAACTTTAATATCTTAACAACTTTTGTGGTCCATGCCATGCCCTTATTAAATTCCCACTCGCTCTTGGACAGGCCTGTGTGTAGTCGCATCCTGCTACAGTGGGCTACCTGATTACCACATGTAACAGATTATATGGTGTGATTGAAATGTTTTATCTCGTCATGAAGAAGGCTAGGATTTCATTTTGAATGTGATGAAATTTGAAAAATGGAATTGATAACAAAAATTGAACATCTTGGTAATTGTAAATCAGTTTGGGAGCCTACAACCACAAATAAAATGTCTCACTTGCAACTCATGGTACCATCATTATTGATTTGAAATATTTGCCAATCATTAGATGTTTACACATGAGCAAAATGTTTTGGATTTGGAGTTGTTTATGTCTTGTGACTCTGATGTTACTTCGATTAGAGTTTCTCTTTCCATGTACTGAGGACCTTCTCTTGGGACTGCAAGAGAATGTCAGGGGAGATCTTTGAACGCACCATGCCCTCTGCTGTACACTGGCGCCCAGGTCACAAGACGGGTATGTCTTCAATGATAACCTCCATCAATTGTCAATGCCAGTCAGTCAGTGATACAAGAACACCATTCCCATGTCATTGCCACACAACTGGTGGCTAAAATTTTGTAAAATAAATAAATAAAAAAATAAAATTGGCTGTTAAACTGTTAATGGTCATTTTACTTTTACACATGAACCACATGAATTGGTTTGCCAATGTAATCTGATCTACATCAAAATAGACATAATATGCTTAGTCTAATATCAAACCAACATCTATATCATTCGATGTGTATTGAATCCAAGCTGTTATGGTCACAGTGCTGTTGCTATACTTAGTGACTCTTTCGAAGGTAAACTTGTGCTAAAGATCCTCTGGGGTGGTTCAGCTGGCTGGGCTGCACAGTCTTTCAGGACACTAAATACTTGCCATCTGAACCGGCTTTTTCCTGCTACCTCCACTTGCTGACTTTCCATGTGTCTTCTATGCCCCTTTACTCTCCTGCCACAGCGGTAATTGTCATTTGCAGAGCTTAACATGGCCCCAAATCGGTGTGCAAGCACATTCGTAGGGACGGATGTGTTTATCTCTCTTTAAGATTAAGTTCAAGTATTAATACAACACACTAAACCCAAAGGAACATTGTTTGACTGTGCTCGTGTCATGGATACTGTTCAGACCACATTTCACAGTGAATGCATACAAAAATGGAGAAATTTTTCATCACTGGAGTTTAGCAGCAATTCTACTGCTGATTGAAGTTGTACGTTTTCTTTTGCAAGCATCTCAAACTTTTGTCTAACTTTTTACTTCATTTTCATTTTCTTTCTCCAAGGTATGTTGTGACCTGAATGCTTACCAGTAAGACAGCATTTTTTCTGTTTTTGCACAGGATTTCCCAGCAGCCCCAGTGAATATGCATCTCTTGCAGCTCAGGCTGTTATTGGTCAAGTTTTGGAGGGTGTTGCACCTTTACCTGATGATCTCCGAGTTCAAGCACTCAGCATAACAATGACAGCTTTCATGGAGGCATGGATGGAGCACATCCTGAACAAGAAGATTAAATTCAGGTATGATTTTGCTTTTAACTTTTAAATGAGGCACTTATTTTAGAACTTAAGGACAAAATATGACTTAGTGTCTCAGGAACGGAGCCAGCTGCATCTATTTTCCCTATATTCATCCAGGCATTTGGAAATCTGCAATGCTAGGAAAGATCGGTTTGTTTGCTTTATGCATAGTTGTGATAATCAGAACACGACTGAAAGTGCTGTGATGTGAGCAATTCCGTGTCCACGAGGGACAGATTAGGAAGGACACCAGGTTATGTCTGTGACAACCCCAACACTTCCTGCTCGCTTCCTGTATTTGAGGTGAGCAGTGGCATAAAAGTAGCTCCAAGGTGTTGCTACAACTGTTACACACCATCAAGTGAGAAGAAATAAACAAGAAATCCTCAGATGATATTGCTGTGTACACAAAAGGAAAAAGCCTGGCTGGGGTCACCAGGCGTTCACCCACAGATGACGAGGTTGGCATTTTTATGGACCTATGCGTATAGAAGGCAAAGCCATTGAGTGGTTAAAGTGCTGCCACTGGCAGTCAGGAAGAATGCACCAGAACCGAGACACCGTAGAAGAAGAAAGCAAAAGTAGCAACTGATAAGATGTGCCACGTTGTTTTCCTGTCTTGCCTTTCTTGCCATTAAAATTGCATTGAGCTTGTCTTTTTGTGTTTGTTTTCAGTGTACAGGGAGCACTCCAGCTAAAGCAGGACTTTGACTCGATCAGAGAGATGATCCAGTCGGACAGATATGGTTTATCAGCCGACCTCCACCAGCGACTGCTCAGCCTCAGGTAATACAAGCAGTCTCCTGTCTTGCTTTTTGACAATTTTTGGCCTGATGACTAATGCTGCAGTACACTTGACAGACAACATCTCACTCTAACCATACACAGTTGCACAAAAATACTATGTGGACCCTTTGGGATTACTTGAATTTTTGCATAAACTGGGCATAAAATGTGTTCTGATCTTCATCCAAGTCATGGCAATAGACAAGCACATTCGAAATGGGGCCAAGTGTCAACCAACCTGGAGTCCGATCAGTGTGATGAGATTGCAGATGGTGTTTAAAGCTGTCCTATTAAAGCCCACACCGGTTTTGATTTCGCCGTTCTCAAGAAGTATTGGCTGAAGTAGTATTGAGGAACCATTCGTCATACAAAAGAGCCGGAAGAAGACCAACAATCAAAAATTGCTGGAAAAGTATCGCTTAAAGCCTTGATGTTAAAATGTCTACGGTGAGACAGATTGTCTACAGAGTTCAGCACTGCTGCTGCTCTCCCTCAGTGGGATCGTCCTGTATAATGACCTCAAGAGCTCAGCACAGAACAATCAGGGAGGTGAAACCGAATCCCAGAGTGGAGCTGAAGACCGACAACCACTCACAAATCTACAAAAAGTAAAACATTCAACAAGAATGGAGTTGATGGGAGGACACCAAGGAGGAAGTCATTGCTGTCGAAGAAAAACACATGCTGCATGTTTGAAGTTTGCAGAAGAGCACCTGGATGTTCACCTGCACTGCTGGCACAAGATTGTGTGCACAGATGAAACCAAAACTGAGTTGTTTGGGAGGAACACGCAATCTTATGTGTGTAGAGAAAAAAATGCCACAGCACACCAACCGCTAAACCTCGTCCCAGCTGTGAAATAGGGAGAGGGAGTGGCTTGGTTTCAGGGCCTGAATGTGTTGATGTCATTGATGGAAAATGAGTTCCCAGTTGTATCCAGACATTTTGCAGGGAACTCTCAGACCATCTGTCCTCCAATTGAAGCTCAACAGATGATGAGAGATGCAACAGGACAATGGCCCAAAGCATCAACGTAAAGCGACAACAGAACGATTTCAACAGAAGGAAGTCTGCCTACTGGAGCGGCCCGGTCAGAGTCCTGACTTCAGGAGAGCAATTGACACCAGACATCCCAAGATTCCTGCTGAACTGAAACAGTTTTGGAAAGAGACATGGTCCAAAGTTCCTCCTGACTGTTGTGCAGGTCTGATCTGCAACTACAGGAAGCGTTTGGTGCCAGAGGAGGGTCAACAAGTTATTATATTCAAGGGTCCACATACTCAGAAAAGCAGCTCTGAGTCCCGTTTTAGCCCAGGGGGTCTTCAACGTTTTCCAGGCCAAAGACCCCCAAACTGACAGAGAGATGGAGCAAAGACCCCCTACTTATGTGTAAAATGTGTGTTATATTAAACTGGCCCTATAGTGCCTCGTAGAAATGAACCTTGTTATTTCATTCAGTACTAAGATATCTAAATGATACACAAGTTCGTATATATTCTTGTTTTTATTTTGAACGAACAGTACATGCAATCAGCGCGCTGCAGTGGGAAGAGCACAAAGTCCCTTGTTTTTAAATAGAATGTAAATGTACATCGTGGTCCGGGAACAAACAAAACAGGAGAATCTTTTTTCAAGCAAGGATTAGACTGCCGTCAGTGCTCGGGGATCGGAGCATGTTTAACTGGGAAGATTTGTGGTGTGCACAAAGTTTTGTTAACCCAAGTGATGAGCTCAGACTGAGGTTTGACCTCAGTTTTTGTCAAACGAGACAATCTGTGAGAATTCAAGCCGTGGGTGTTACAAAAAAAAATGTTTTTCAAATATCATGACCTGATTGAAATAGGTTGTAAAATATTACTGGATTGTGTTTTTATCATTCCTGTTTTATGATGTTCTGTTTTTTGATATTTGCCTAGTTGGAGTTGTGGAACAGAGTTCTGAAGAAATACATTTTCCTTGTGTTTCCTCAGGGTTTTTCAGCAAGTTGATTCGGCAGTTGTGTGTTTGCTGCAGCAGCCGCAGGCTAAATCCTACTTGCACTCTGGAGCCTGGGAGCCTTTTACCCGCTGCTGTGAGTATCAGACAGTCATACAAAGGTCTAACAAAGAAACATCACTCTTGTTATCAGTTTGAATAAAGTTCACTCATTCACCTTTGAACCCTAATGGCCTGACCTTTTTTCCAAAAAAAAGTCCTCATTTGAAATTGATGCCTGCGCCATGATTTTGATAGTCACACATGCAACAAATGATTAGAAACTAAATAAAACATCTGAACGAGTATTAAGCGTTTCCACCACCTCAATCCCCCCCAGACAATAGTGAAGGGGAGTGTTCAACCTAAACACTCTGGGGAGTGTTCAACCTAAACACAAGGGGCATGCATTATCACTGTCAAGCATGCTCCACGTGTACAGGCACACGGAGAGCATACAAAGTGCTGAATACCACTCAGTAGTTGCACTGGAATTTACACTTCACAAATTCAACTTGGAGGTGTTTTAGAATTCAGTCCTCTGTAGGTTGAGTTCAGATTTTTTTTTTTTAGGCAAGCAATTACTTTGAAACTAACCAAAAACTCCTCTGACAGGATTCTTTTTGAAAACGACCAAAGAGCAAAATTCTCACTGGCTGATTGTAATGCTCTCTAATGGTCTAAACCAAGCCGTCTCCCATTCATTTGGAGTGTCAACGGAAAGAATTCAGCAACAGCTGCTGGTCAGTTTGTCTATCAATGACAAAAATTGCCCAACTGATTCTGAAGGCATCATCCTCCTCTTCCTCAAGGTGGAGAGAGTGTGAGCAATGCTGACTCGTTTCAGAGGAAGATCAAAATGTGGCAATTCCACTCCTGACATGGCTTAAACGCAAAATTGTTCAAATAATCTTAAAATGAGAACCTGCATTTAATGCATAAAATTAAAGATGCACCCCTGATCACATTCTTAAGACCAGTCAAAAAATTGCACGAATAAAAGAGGAAATAGGAACAAGAGACCAAAAGTTGTGCGCAAGCAATTGAATGAAAAGAGTTTAACTGAGGTAGGCTGTTAATCAGCTGATCAAAAGTTTAAGACCACAGCTCCAAAAGCCCAGAGAAAGCTCCTCAGCAGAAATGAAAGTGTCAAGAATGAAACCTTCGTCTCCCTTTAAATATTCCATGCTTGGTGCTCCAATTTTGTGGTGTTGAAGGAGACACTGTCTTTGAAGCCCTTCTTTTGCAGATGCTGTCTGATGGATATTGGGCTGCAGTCAGCACCAGTAATGGTCTTCATTGGGGACAAGGATCATCCCTTGTCTTGACAGCCAGCCCATCAGATCCTCTGGCTCTGTAAAGGTTGCCATCTGATAGCTGGTTCAAAACCCGCACTCAGTCCTTTACTGAACTCACCAAAACTGTGAATGCAGTCAGACATGAAGTGAATGGCAAACGCAAACAGGTTTTTGCCTGCTGTTGTTGGCACATTGCTCCCAAAAATATAAAGTCAACCCACTGGGTGCTTTGTTCCTCTGAGGCTGGTCCCTGAGTAAATAGCACCACCAAATCCCTCTCCAACTCCAGCTTATTAATGGCCAAAACGGGAAAATCCCAGTCACTGTCCTCTCCACTTATTAACACCACCCATTCCAAAGCCCTCCGCTCACCAAAATAAATCAAAACATTACACCAGTACCTCATGGAATATATCACGTGAAACAAAGTTTGAGGGTTATAAAATGGAGTATAATGTTGTTGCAGAAGGGTTCTAACTTTCAAGCGGGAGATGGGGGGAAAGGTGGGCTCATTACGTTGTGTGATGTTCATCTCGAATTGGTCCATTAATGCCTCGGAGTCCAAAAACGTTGACATTCTATCTTAGTTTGCACTCTGTTGTTCACGCACAGTTGCAGCAGCACGATGGTAAACAAAACCAAAAGCATGGCTTCCGCGTTATTGACTCAGCAGTGATTCCCAGTTGATGACCTCTTTCTCTAATCAGTGTCAATTCCTTGGCACCACTGTTGCAAGTGCAACAGCTGCACCCACCAAATATTCCAGGAACGGACAATTAGAGTTGATTGTGTTGATGGACTGGGAATGTTAACAGAACTTCCAAAAGACTGTAAAGATAGACCAAGGATGTCTGAATGTTTCTCCTCAGGTCCAACCAATGCCAACAGAGACAGTATTGATGCTCCGGTCAGTAGCAGTATAACCCATCTGACGTGCATGGAGGGTGAAGACCTGACCCAGTCTTACCCTTCAGTCGAAACGGCAAACCTCACTCCCATAGATCCATCCACTCCGGAAGAGCCATACCTTGCTCCAAGGTAACACGTTTTATGTTCCAATCATTCCTCTTCTCGTAGCACTGTGCAGCGGTTTGTATTTTGAGTTAATTTTAGGAGAACTTGCGCAAATCTGTCCATAAGAGTGTGAGAGAATTAAGTAGTGTCCTGTGTTTGTTTTATTACTCCAGTCTGGCTCTCGGTACTGCTCAGCAGCAATGGTTGGACCTCAGGATCCAGCACAGCGCTCGCCGCTGGAGGCTGCCAGGACTGCAGTGTTTTTCCAAGTCTGAATCCTGAGTTGCCTGACTATGCACATGCTGAAACACATACCTGATTTACATAAGTTCCTTTCTGGTTTTTGATTTGTCATCATTTGATCATTATATGTCATTGACATATTGACATACTGTAAAAGAGTTGACAATGTATAAATTGTAAATAAAAACTATGAAATCATATGATTTTATTTATTTATTTTCAAAGAAAATCAACATTCTGTGAAGGACAGACACAAATTACAACCTGTTATGAGACATTTTGACATTTTGTCATTTCATGTCTTATATTAGATCTTTTTTTTGGGGGGGGGGGCGGGGGTTACAGTCTCAAAATATCAAAGTTGCAACAAATGCTTATTTTGATTTGCAATTCATCCTGACTATGAAAAGATGAGTTGGACGCAGTATATTCAATGACTATAAGATGGTCGACTTCCGGTTGGTTGATGTAGAAGATGTGTTGGTCTTACTTCCCTGTCTCTTTACAATTAAAAGAACTTCTTCAGAACCCCTTTCAACTTTTGTATCACGTCAGACTATAGTTTCGTTGTACAGCGCTTCTAACGAGCACAATGTCGAAAACAGCAAAGTCTAAAAAGGCTGACGTGAGCCCCTCAACTAGCTGTGGCAGCGGATGTTTTGCTCACTCTGCAAAAGGAGCTGAGCATCCCTATCAAAAACCAGTCTTTCTGGTGTCTGTTTATGCCCCCAACTGGGATGATCATGGTTTTATGAAGCAATTACTATCCTCTTTCCCAAATCTAAACTTGCATCCACTCATTCTGGCCCAAATGACATTCATAATACATATTGCATTTTTAAATTACCCCCAAAAAATGGAAATTTCAACCTAAGCTACAGACTGATTTTTTATTTACTTTAAAAATGTAATATTATTTCTGACTAACCAGTCAATAACTTTATTTCTTACAATTATTATTATTTTTACTCGACTCTCTTAATCTCGCGTCCCTTCTTCCATTTTTATCGTGGCCAACTGAAATCAAATCAAACATTTTCACTTCACATGAAACAGTTGAACGGAACGTTTATAAACAAGGGAACTGACAAAACAGGCTCCCTTTAATTTAAACAAACCAATGTGTTCATGTAGTTGCATTTACCCAGCTTAAAAATGAAAGATTTTCCAGTAATAAACGGATCATATTGACCGATGGCTTCTCAGTTGTCTCCCTTGCTCAGCAGTTTGTGCTGCCGCTGCTTTCTGACTGCAGCTCCGGTCCACCAAACTAAAGGAACTATCTGCGCTCCCAATTAGGAACTGGCACTCAATCAAATACAACAAATCAGAAATGCATCACCAGAGAGTAAAAAGCCCATCGTCTTTGCTCCTTTTTACTCACCATCCAAAAAGTTCATTTCCTTTTCCCTTTTATCGTCAATGATATTTTGTCTCAAATGACAAAAGTATCAAAAATATCGACACTCGGATTTGCGTGCACTGCTCCAGCATCAAGATGTGGTATCAGAGGTATCGATGTTTCCGTATCGTTCCGCGCATAACTGGGCGTAGACAGTG
>JASSRZ010000624.1:0-12435 GCA_032164315.1 Malacoctenus gilli
CCCGGGGGGGGGGGGGGGGGGGCAGAAAACACCGAGCGCTCTGAATGAAGAGTCACTGAAACGACAGCTGATTCATGCGTTCATGACAACAGGCAGAGCGGCAGAACGTGGCGAGGAATCAGACACGCTCATCAGCGCGCGCCGGAGACGAGGCGTGACGCGCCGACGGCAGGCGATGTCCCCGGCTGATCCCGCCGGGGGTCGATCCAGGCGCGTTTTTCCTCCGTCTGGGTCCGAGGAGGAAATTACGGCGCGCGAATCTCCGAGGCGATTCGGTCACGGCGGTGAATGAGCCTGTTCTGACACCTGGGCTGGCAGGAAAATGTGCTAAGCTGCGATGGCGGCGGGAAGAAAAAAAAAAAAAATCCATTATCTCTCCTCCGCCACTTTTTCTGGAAAAGATCAGGTAGCGGCGTCCTCGTTTTACTCGCCGCCGCTCGCCGAGATTACCGTTTAAAGTGACGAATGTCGCTGGCGCCAGATCAGATCGGCTCTCGCGGTAATTACTCTCCATCCCAGAGGTGACTTGACGACGAGCCAGGAGATAAATAAAAACTTGGCTCGGCCGCCGCGACGCTCTGCCAGAAAATGTTCATAAGAAGCGTCTCTGTCATCACACGGGAAACTGACCTGGCAACAAATCTTCGCAGATCGGCAAAAAAAACGACAACAGGCGCTATTTCAAACCGTCCAACACGGTCGTTTCGAAATGTTCTTGCTTGAATCTTCCTGAATTCCTTCCTCTGACTTATCAAAAACGCGGCAGTGGAGCCAAACGGGTGGTCCGGCAAAACCGTCGAATTTGCGACAACAGAGTGATGGGCGGAGCCATCCAAAGGGCGTTTTAAGGGACTCATTTTCGGCTCGTCTGCTCCGAGGGCGAGCAGCTCCCGCGCCTCGCCATCGAAAACGACCTCAAGAGGTCACGACAGGTTCTTGGGTCTGCAGTGGAAAAAAAGGTGCGTTTGTTTTATTCACTCCTGAAGCTCCGTTCCTGCGGCGCCTCCATGATTTATTCACATCCGCTGAGGAGCAAAAGCAGACGAGCGGCTCCTCCGACCTCGGCCGGCGGCGAGATAAAGACGCCGGCTTGAATGTCACTCAGACCGCCGCCGCCTTCGCCGGCTCGGGGAAAAAAGGTCACCGCCCGTCACCCCCGAGGATGGCTCCGCCTTATTCTTCTTCTTCTTTATCTCCAACTCCTCGCGTCCCGTCGGCAGCCGTCCACCGTTTCCCAGAAAGTTTTCCGAGAAAACAGACTCATGGTTTATTCACCGGCGTGAGTCAGCGCCGCGAGCCGACGGCGGTGACATCAGGAGCTGACCCGCCGTTCTTCGCTCTCCTGCGTAAGTGTGACAGGCTCCCCGGGGAGGGACGACACTTCGGCGTTAATAATTCAGAAAATAAAAGCCTGACTGCAGCTGCGTTACCTCACTGCCGCTTCCACGCTGGAGATAATGAAGTCATGGCTCGGATCGGCAAAGACAAACACATTACGTCACCAATTAGAGCGCCTGTGGTTCCCCCTTATAAACACTCCGCATGTAAACCACCGGGAGTTGGTCGCGTTGGGTAAAAACGGCGAGCGCGTCGCCTCGCGTTACGTCTGACTCGTTTTACGCGACTTGCAAACTAAACATGTTTCAAAGCTGTGAAGTCGGCGGCGAGGAGGATTTATATGCGTGGTCAGAGCGCCAGCTTCACAACAGTCTCTCGAAAAACGCAGCGCGCCGCGGGAACTGCACGCGAGACGACTTGTTGGCGAAGCAACAGTGACAATCCTCGTCCTCCTCCTCCTTCTCCTCCTTTCCCTTCTTCTCCTTGTCCTTCTCCTCCCTGTCCTCCTCCTCCTCCTCCTCCTTCTCCTCGTCCTCCTCCTCCTTCTCCTCCTCCTGTTTCTTCTCCTTCTCCTTTCCCCTTCTTCTCCTACTTCTTCTTCTTCTCCTCCTCCTCCTCCTTCTCCTTCCGCTCCTCCTTTCCCTCCTCCTTCTTCTTCTTTCCCTTCTTCTTCTCTTCTTCTTCTCCTCCTCCTCCTCGTCCTCATCCTCATCCTTCTCCTCCTCCTCCTCCTCCTGTTTCTTCTCCTTCTTCTTTTATTTCTCCTTTCCTCCTCCTCCTCCTTTTCTTCTCTTCCTCCCCCTCCTCCTCCTTCTTTTTCTTCTCTTCCTCCCCCTCCTTCTCCTTCTCCTCCTCCTTCTTCTTCTTCACCTTCTCCTTCTTCTTCTCCCCCTTCTTCTCCTCCTCTTCCTCCTTCTCCTTCTTCTTCATCTTCTCCTCCTACTTCTTCTCCCCCTTCTCCTCCTCCTCCTTCTTCTTCTCCTTCTTCTGTTTGTGTGCATGCACCACCTACAGGCCTGACGTATGTACGGCAGCGATTTTAATTGATAAAAGATTTCATTGAATCAGTTTAAAAAAACTACATCGTGACATGAAATAACCAAAAAAATTCCACATTTCTGAGGTTTTTCTTCTTGAATCTTTAAGAGACAGCTTACTCCCCCTACAGGCCTGTCATGTGTACTACAGCATTTTTACTGAATACAGCATTTCATTGACTCACTTTCAAGAAAAAAGACCAACATCCTGACACGCAACAACCAAAAAAATCCACATTTTTGCGTTTTTTCTTCTTCGTGACACTTTAAGACACAGCTTACACCCCCTACAGGCCTGGCGTGTGTACTGCAGCCTGTCTGTTGAGGCGTTGCCTTCACGCTCTGAAATCTGATGCAGTTTTTTATTTAAAAGAAATTTTTCACTGAACATATTCGCCGCGCCGCTTCGTCCGTCCTCGCCGCTGCAGTGCAGACATGTGTGGGCGGTTATTGTTGGTTTGATGGAGCTCATTTGAATATGTGGCTGCTGTTGCTGCTTTTGTTTTTTTCCTTTTTCTTTTTCCAATTTATGCGATTTTTTCCCCCCCAAACAATGTCAGGAGGCTTTTGTTTGCCTCTGAGCCAGAAGGACTTTGAGCCATTCATACTTACAGGCGACTGTTTTTATTATATTTCTCCGCCACATAATGAACGTTCAGCCTCTGACGATAACAAAACCTGTCTCTCCTGAATGCTCGCTAATTATCCGCTCGACGCCGCTTTGTGTGGCGGTGCTTAACGGGCCGCCACCGCGGCGTCGGCGGCGTCGCTTTAGTTCTTCTGATGATTTTAACACTTCGCTCCTCGTTGATTCAAACTCCGGAGAGCTCGGCGATGACCCGCCGGCTGCATTTCAAAAACGCCGCTTTTCTGCACTGCAAATACGAAAAAAAATGCGACTTGTTTCATTTGCAAAATGAGACTTTTTTTCATGCTGAACGTTGCAGCAAATTAACATCTAAAATTAGATCCAACGACTCTTGATTTCGACAAATGTCATCCATAATTATGCGGCAAATACTCTGAATTTACGAGCTGAAATCTGTGTTTAATGAGCAGCAGAGTGGCGCGAATGCAGAAAAGGTCAAAACTTAACGAAAATAATGTGTCGAAATATGAAAACTGACCGACGGCGTCTCCAAACTGCGACTTCTGTCAGCTGAGGATCCAGGCTGCATCTTTGTTGTGTAAAACCAGGGAATTAACATTTTGTACCTGGTAGAAAACTCAAGATTAAAGCTCCTGGACGTCATGTTCCAACTATCTTAAACTGGCTGCAGCTTGAGCATCATTTTAACCCTAATTTCTGGAGCTATTGTTGGTGAAACAAGTGCGAGTTTCTGCTTTAAAACCAGAGTTTTGCATCCAACTTGTGAGAATCAAACGAGGAACAATTCGCTCGTTCCGGGTTTTCTCACCGAGGAAATATGACAGCAGGAAAAGTTTGGCGTAACCCGACCGAAACGTCCGCCGCGCATCGATCGATATCAGCAGGCGAGACATGTTGCAGATCAGGTGCGTTGACGCTGCGGGCGAAGCGCCTGCGGGCTGCTGTCAGCGCCCGCGTTCCCGCTCGACAGGTCGGACGCCTTCTGCTTTTCGCCGGGCGTGAGAACCGGCGCAAAGGTCGAGCCAGAGACGCGCAGCTTCCTCCAGGAAGTCCTCCGTGTTTATATTACAAAGTCAGGCGTTCAGAGAGAGAAAAGACGTCTGTTGTTGTGACTCAAGGACTGAAACCGGCTCTGATTAGGAGGCTGAATGTGAGTTGCGGCCTTTGTGAAGTTTCGCTGTCACAAGTGTTTCTCATGGATTCATTCATTCATCCGCAGCGTGTTTCCATCTCCGGTTGCTGCCGCAAATCCGGCTCACACTGGGCGAAGGCCACGCCCACCTGGACGCAGGTCGGGTCAGGCCAGCACATCAGAGACACATAACCACACGCGCACATTTACCTCTTGTTTCAAAACACACTCGCAGCCTTCAAAATAAAAGCTGGGAAACCTGATATGACTCCCACGGATCAGGCAAAGCCTCGGGACCCTTTCCGTGACCTCTGGCTGCCCCTCCGGGGGGGCCCCGGACCCCGGGTTGTGACCCCTCCCTTCATTCGGAGCCTTTGTGTGTTTGCATGCCAACTTTTCACTCCTGTATGCAGCTGCTGGCTCAGGCGCCGGCTTTAAAAGGCCAAGCGCAGCCTTTGAAACAGGCCGGTAAGCACTTTCGTTGACCTTTGACCCCTGGCGGCGGCGGACGAGCGCTGCAGTCAGATCGGTCGCCGCGTTCAGGTGACGGTCATAATGAGAGCGAGAGAGAAAGGCGCTTCAAAAAACAACGAGGCTTTATGATGTGTAGAAACACACACACACACACACACACACACACACACACACACACACACACACACACACACACACACACACTGAGGGTGAAGGTGAGCCAAGGACTGGCTGCTATCTGATGCCGTGATGTGATTTTTCGAGCCTCCCCGCTGATTTACGGCGGCTGAAGTCGGCGCGGGACGATAAACCGGCGGCCGTATCTCATGGCGACGCCGCGCCTCGGCCAATCAAGTGAATTTATCTGTAAATCACTGACTTTTTACACGTCTAATGCATCACAGTATCCGGCGGAGGCGAAGCGGCTCCATCTCCTACCCTCATACATTTATGCAACCTCGCCAGAGGGGGCGGAGCTGCGGCAGAGCATCCACAACACGCCGCCGGGCTCGGCCCCTTTGTCCTTGATTGTCTCTCTGAGAGTCTGATCTGAAGCTAAGCTAATTAGCCTCCCTCAATAAATGCACGAATCGGCCTTCGAACTCTCAAAGAACAAGCCGATAAACAGCATCGGAAAAACATCGACGTCCTTGTGAAGAGCTGAGAGCAGATTAAAATATGCAAAATATAAAGTTTAAACATCAACTTGTGAACTTTTACTGTATTCTGACAAGTTGCAACAAAGAAATTCACCAGTTTTTGTATGCAAAACTACATTTTTGAGTGGAAGGAGCTCCCTCTGGTGGCCAAACTGAATATGACTGCAACAATCAAGATCATAAACGATAAAATATAAGATTGTGTTTTAAATGCTAAAAAAAATTATATAAAATTATTTATATTTAATTAAATGTACAAAAAATTAGGACTTGTAGCTATTTTTTGTAGAATTTTTTTTAATAAATTAAATTAAAATTACAATTTTTCAACAAACAACTAAAAAAAAGGCACAAATTCATCTAAAACAACATGGTGATTTTAAAAAAGAAGAAAAAACAAACAAACAAACAAAACATTCGACAGAAGAAAACCTTTCTCCTGCAGGTTGACTCGTCTCACTATTTTTGCCCTTCGGCGGCATAATAAAAGCCGTAAACGTCCACTTTAGGTCCACTATGACCGTAATATACGAAGCCTTTCACTGCTCAGCGACATTTATGTGACTATAAATCGGTGAAAAGAAACTTTTTTCCCCTTGAAACACAGCAACAAAATCAGAGGATGCGCCTGCAGGCAGGAAGCAGGTTAAAATAAAAACCCCGGCGCTCGTATGCAAGCGGCAGGTTTCATCCGGAGGAATCCAATTTGCCCGTAATCACGCGGCGGCGGCGGCGGCAGATGGGAGCGGACGGGTGGTGGTGGTGATGGTGGTGGTGGTGGGGTTAGAAAGCGCTCGCCTCCCCGTGACAGTTGGAGCCCCCCGTCCTGGAGGGACAGGTCTGCTTCTGCACGGCTAAATTGGCTGTCAAAGCTGCCACAGGCGACCCCCCCAAGCCTCCCCCTCTCATATTTCTGCTGTAATATGAGCTGGTGCCGAGGAACCAGAGAGAAAAAAAAGAGAAATGCAATTACCGTTGCTTTTTTTGCACGTCACCTCTGCCGTGTGTGAAGGTTCGAACACAGAGCCGCTCTTGTTCTAACGACTCGCCGCCCAAAAACTCATTTTCCACTCGCCGAGCGGGATCCCATTACCTGAGCCGCGCAGGAACGTCAGAACCGCCGCACATTATCCGCTATTACTCTTTATTCTCCCTCCGTTTTAATAAAAGCCCCCCGCCTCCTCCTCCGAGGCCCCGGGGAGCTCGCATTACATCACGTCCTCCTCGCCTGAGGGTCTGCAGGCTTTTCGTGCTTCAAACGCAGAAACATCCAAGCGACGCTCGCCATCTGACGCGACGCGTCTCAAAGATGATCTACAGAAGCAGATGAGGCGTCGCAGCTGCCACATCTCCTGATGTACAGAACAGAATTTAACACGTTTCAAAAGATGTCAGTGTGCAAGCCTTAGTGTAAGAATCACTTAATGTATTCATGTACAAGACGGGTCATTTTTCAGTGTTTGGGCGGAAAAATCTTCCCTCTATCATCGCACCAAGTTATGTTGCTTCTATACGAATAAATGACTAAAAACTCATTTATTTTACACAGAAAACAAACAACCAGTCAAGAAAACTTCAAAAACACGATCGAAAAGAAGAAATAAATGGAAATTTGCTACTATTATGTTGGGTTTTTTTTAGTATTATTTTGTGAATTCATGTCAGCTTTTTGCCCTTCAGTTTACATCAGTTAAATAATAAAAGATTTACAATAAGTCCAGTGATAAAACTCTGAATTAATCCAATAATTTAAAGGTAATAATAATAATAATAATAATAATAATAATAATAATAATAAGACAACTAATAGATACAACTAAATGTAAAATATATATTAAAATATTATTTTAAGAATTCCAATTATTTTTTTCTTAATTCTACTTAATATAATAAATTACTGACATAATTATATAATAAAATTAAAAAATGAGAAATTAAAAAAAAAATTAAAATTAAAATAAATAAAATAAATCTAAAAATAACAACAATAAATCCTGCAGCTTCCATTAATCATCCATCATTTAACCGCTGAACCAGCTGACGAATAAAGTTTAATTCCTGCCCCATTACAGCGGATCAACACATCGTGTTGTGCTCTATCAGTGGTCCAGCCTGTGCTGGCTTCCTACGGTCCATCTTACATGAGCGCGCCTCCTAAACGCTGGACTGACAGCCATCCTCAGAGACGGGCGGCGGTCCGCTCCCGTCTCCTCGTCTGGCTGCATCTCCTCATTAGACGCCCCGAGATGTCACGGCGGCGGTGATCGATGGCGGCGGTGGCGGCGGTCTCGCCCGAGCGTCGCCCGACACGATTCATTATTCATCCTTCAGGCTTCCCGGTTGCAACTCTTCCAGTCGGCCGAGCGGGCGTCAGAAAAAACACCCCCAAAAAACAACGAGGTCGCACAAGTTAGAGGAGGACAACAAACTTTGAGGGACACGACGGCGAGAAACTGTCGCAGTTTATAAGTCAGGACACAAATGTGGAGGTTAAACAACAAAGTATTTCGTGTCCTTTTTGATCCTCTGCGGCGTTTTCGATGCTCACGAACTGCTGCGTGTTGGTCAGGCGGAGTGATCAGTGCACGTTACTTCCTGCCTCGTTAATCGCTCCATTCAGACGGAAACGAGACAGCTTGAGATGACATGTGAGTTTTGTCCTTTTGCTCTTTTTAAGATCCGCTCGAGCCGACATGTTGGGCGCCGTTCTCGCCGAATCGAGTGGAAACGTAGGCGAGTTTCGTCTCACGGCCGAGAAATCATTACGTTTGACGTCTGCAGAGCTGCGATGAGCCACTAGGGGCGCCAAAGACAGCCGAAAGGATTCCTATGGAAGCATTGATGTCAGTTTCACTCTACGCCCTCTTACACATGAATTTTATCAGTCACGCAACTCAAAAAGAAACAAAAAGCGCCATAAATAAAGTTGAATCTCGGTTTGATTGATTGCAACAATACGACTGGAGTGCTCGCTAACGTTGAGGGCGTTCACGCACCTTCCTGTCGCCCTAAATCAGCTTTGTGTTCCCCCCGAGCGCCGGCCGACGTTCCCACTTCAGATTTCCGCCTGATGGATTACGACCGACGCTCCTCTTCAAGTCCTCCTCCTCCTGGAGGTGATTCACTTCAACCCGGCGGTGTCACAAAAGCCCCCGACGACTGGCGAACTTCCCTCGCCGCTCTCCTTAACTGTGATGTATCGCCGGCACCCGGCCTGACCCGGCTCCTCCGGCTGCCGCGCCGAGCCCCGGCTGACGAGTGACCGCCGGGGTGAAATCAACAACCCAACGCTGCTTCTTCCTCCCTCCCTCCCCCCACCGCCGCCGCCGCCGCCGCCGAGCCATCAGCGCGAGACGGGCCAGAGTGTAAATGAAGCGCACGCGAGACAGGAGCTGTCAGTCAGCGTGTTCACAGCGAGCGGATCCATCTGCGTCTTCTCCGAACGGCGGCCCGCTCGGGAGCGGCTCCCACCTCCTCCCGTCCGTCTGATTATCATGTTCATGAATAAATCTGATCTTGAGCGTCACGTCGAGCTGCCTCGGGAAGAAGAAGAAGAAGAGGAGGAGGAAGAGTCTCCCCTTGTGTGGACACAGGAATGCCGGGAACACGCTTTGGAAAAGCCACCGCGTTTTCCGCCTCTCCTAACGAGCTCCAAAAGCAGAAACATGTAATGTGTGCCAGGTGTGTGTATGCGCGAGTACACACACACCCACGCAGCCTCTGAGGCACGTGTGCGATTGGGTTTCCATACCTTCTTCTCATATAATGAAACGCAGATGCCGTTTCGGGCTCCAGACGATGCCGATTCCTGGCAGGATTCCCGGGAAGATCGTGACACTCGCGCGGAACCGCTTTATCGCTGCACAGACAGCCGACTGACAACGTTTGAGAGACCGTTTTTCGAAAGTCCCGCGTGATTTCTTTTACGCGAACCGGACCAGACCCACGTCGAGCTTCCGACCACATGAAAGCAGTCCAAAGCTGTTTACAGTGCTGCCAACCCTTCAGTCAACTGCGGCCACCGAGTTGCGAGATGACGCCTCAATTGTAGAATTCGCAGTTTCATCCAGCAGCGAACCGTTTGCTGTCGAGGTGGATCCGATCACTCCCTTCTTTGACAACAAGCATCCAAAGAAACATGCAAACTCATCTGCTCTGTCGGACCGGGGTGGGAACGCTCCTGGTCCCGGAGGGCCTCATTCCTGCACGATTCCGATGCATCCCGACTTCGACACACCTGAAGCGCTGCAGAAAGCCCGATCAGGTGAACTTAAAGAGGCAAAACGGAGTTTTCTTACAATCCTGCCACCTGTGGTCAAAACACAGAACTGCAGCACAGAACTGCGTTCTCATAGACTAACAACCGGCAATTGGTAATCAGGCCATTTTCAATGGTCACTGTTATTTTTTCTTACCTTTTCAGTCGAAAGAAAGCAATTTCAGGGTCCCTTTTTATCCCTCCAAGACTCAAATGCGTATCCAATGTTGACCCTTGTCTTTGCTCTCGAGCTTTGGCTCTTTAACGGCACTCGACAAGGTTTTTTTTTTACTTTCTTTACCTCACGTTGCCTCACAATATTGCACTTCGACTGTTTGCTACTCTGGACCCGCTGGACCCATTTAACGTGAACGCGCTTGACGTCACATCCGGGAACTTCCGACCCGAAGTACATTCTAGAAAATAGGCTACAGGCTTATAGATGTATTGGTGCTGAACTACTGAGGTGTCAGTCTTCGGTCGTAAAGGGTCACATAAAAAGGCTATTTTTCACGAAAACTTACAAAATGTCTCTTTAAACCGGGACACATTACAGAAAAACTCCTCAGACTACGGCCCTACAGGAGTCTGCAGTTCGTATAATCATCTTACCAACAACTTACTGCCCTAATTTGTTGCTTTTCTTCTCTGTTTGGAGAAAGAAACGAACTCGCCCCCTTAAAAAGTTCCCGAACCCGCTGGAAGCGAGTCATCCCTGACCGAGTCGGTGTCCGTTTGGTAATAAACGAGTTGGGGGGGGGGGGGGACTTTAATAGGCCGCCGCGGTTTTTTTTTCACATCAGAAGCTTCTTTTCTGCGGGACTTTAAGGGGGATCCAGTTGGTGTTAAACGCCGTCCCCTCATTAAACTCGCCCGAGTTAAGCCGCCGCGTGAGTCACGCCGCCGCGGTTTCGGGGCTCCACGCTGTAAACATGCGTATTTAGAGTCCCGGCTCATCGCCATTAAACATCATTTAAAGAAGAAACCGCCGCTCCTTCTTTAACAAGGCGAATTTAAGACGCAGACGGATTAAAACTCTTTCTTTTTTTAAACTGTATCTTCATTCGGTGGGATTAATTATTCGCAGGGGCCAACGGCGAGCTCCTTCACCTTCGTCACTCGTCACTTGTTAGCAGGAAGCCCGGCCAGACGGCCGCTAATTGGACCCCTGGAAGCGAAATTGTGGCGCTTCGCTCCTCTTGAATTAAAATGCACACGGGTTTGAAAAGAGGGGGGATGGTGGGGGGAGGGGGGGGTCATCGGTGCGTCGCGCACCCGTGACATGTGGATCTATACGGGAAGAACCCCCCCACCGCCATCCGTCTTCAGGTCCCGCCATCGCTAACCATCGATAACGCGGCAAAGCTCGTAAGCTGCTCCCGGTTCAGTCTCGGGGGAGTAATCGGAGGAAAGTCTCGCAGAAACTAAACTTTGTAATTCACCTGCGAACGAAAGAGCGGATCCGGAAACGCAGAAGAGGCCAATTTAGGATCGATGTCGAGTGTTGGATGTGGGCAGAAGGAAACCGGGGGATCAAACCTGCCGAAACGGCGGCGCTGCCGCCAACACAGGAGCACTTATCGCTCACCGGAACGTTTTGCCGATGGCCATTCTCTTCAGCTAATGGCTCACATTTAGCTGAAGCACCGAGAGAAACCGTTTGGGGTCGAGTGGGTGCAACCAGAAAGGCTTCCTCCGGCTACAACAGGCGCTTTCTACAAATCGGGGATAATTTGGCTGCTTTTGGCACTCCAACCACGCTCAACACCAGCTCATCACGAGACCCTTCGTGTCGACGTTCAGGAAGGCCGAAAAAGCTTCGAAATGTGGCGTTAAAAAGTCACGGAATTCTCAAACATGAAATAAACTGCAGGATTGTTAAAACTGCACCACGCGTGAGCCCGTTTTGTGTCCAACATGTTGGCCAAACCGTGACCGGCGCATAAAATCCAAACGAGTTCTAATTTGGGACTTTATGAGTTTCCTGAGCAGCGAGCTTCATTAATAACGAGCTATTTGGAGCTCACAGCAGACGTAAATCGACACCACGACGACAAACAGAGTTTCTGTGTTGTTTTTAGAGGCATTTCTGAGGGTGTTTGTGTGTGTGTGTGGTTCATAAAGCCAAACTGGGGGTGTGAGGTTACAGTTTTGGGGTTGAACTGCTGCTATGTGCAGTCTGACATCGAACAGACCAAAGAGCCTCGAGCTGCTTTGTACCTGAGGAAGGTCAAAATGAATCCTTCAGTGTGTCTGACATCAAAGCCAGCAAGAAAAAAGTGTGATTTGGAAGCTAAATTGGCCAAACGAGTGTGACTTTTGTCCGTTTCTGCATTTTTTACAGAAAAAAACCCACACAATAGTTTCTCCCAGACTTTCACTTGTGGCTTCGAATATTCGATTTGCAGGCGCCTTGGAAAGCAAAGTCACCAGAACTTCGCTTTTGTGAATTTTGTCCAAAACCAGGAGAAAGCACAGACTGCTAAGCTGCTCTGCACTTTTATTTTGAAGGGCCCCTGCTTTTTGGATGCTCGTGGGAGTGTGTGTAGCCACCTGAAGCTGGACTAAGGGGTCTACCGTCTATCTTGGAGGTTCTTCTTCTCCCTCTCCTCCTCCTCCTCCTCCACCACCTCCTCCTCCACCTCCTCCACCTCTGTCTTCTTCTTCTTCTTCTCCTACTCCTCCTCTGTCGTCGTCTTCTTTTTCTTCTTCCTCACCTCCTCCTCCTCCTTCCTCTCCTCCTCCTCCATCCTCTCCTCCTCCTCCTTCTTCTTCCTCTCCTCCTCCTCCTTCTTCCTCTCCTCCTCCTCCTTCTTCCTCTCCTCCTCCTCCTTCTTCCTCTCCTCCTCCTCCTCCTTCCTCTCCTCCTCCTCCTTCTTCCTCTCCTCCTCCTCCTCCTCCTCCTTCCTCTCCTCCTCCTCCGTCCT
>JASSRZ010000625.1:0-12431 GCA_032164315.1 Malacoctenus gilli
TATTTATATTTATATATATATATATATTTACATAAATTGAGAAATATATATATACATAAACATATATATACATAAATTGAGAAATATATATATATATATATATAAAATTCCAGCTCCAGCAATAGACTCTAGAGAGTCTTCTCAATAGCTCTCAACAGAACAGTTTTCTGTTCGTTCAAAAGATTAGTTGTGATTGGGGATAATCAAAAAAGTGCAGGTTCAGGCTCAGGGTGTAGCTGTGTTTGACAAACTTCAGACATTAAATTGAATACTTCAGTATTCAGTTCAGTAAGATATTGTGTTTGGACAGCTCCAAAAAGTCTGAGTTTGTGAGGCCTGCTCTTCACCACACCTGTCCCAAGCCGTGTTCACGCCAGGAAATGTTTTTGAGAGCCATACTTCACAAAGGTGGAGCCTGTGCAGAACATGAATTGCAGCAATCCATGTCGAGCACAGACAGAGGATGAGTGAACGTTGCCTTATGTCCACTGAAAGTCTGTGATATTTACTCCAATGACCTGTTGCCAAGTTTCTTGTTTGACAAATTTGTATTCCTTGTTTGATAATTCATTATGTATTTTAGATATTGAACCTTTTTTTCAATGGATCTTTTAAAAGTACAGTGTTCATTTCATTCTAAACCTATGATTGTGCGTAATTTGAATCAAGATTCAAATATTTTGCTATTTGCCATGAATCAATGCCTGTAATGAAGTCGGGTGACAACTCTGATTCTCCATCTAAACCCATCCAGCCCATCTTGCATTCCACCGAAAGGACAAGGACCGAATATTACAAGACCAATCATAAAATCTAAAGTGGGGCAATCACATACAGTGGAGGAAAAAAATATTGAACACCCCCCCCCCCCATATAGTAAGTTTGCCCACTAAGAAAGAAATTAATCATCTATAATTTTGTGGGTGAAACCTTCTTCTTTTCAGCCAAAAAAGTTCAAATGGGTCACGGATGGGTCTTTCAACATGACAAAGACCCACAACATACAGCAAAGGCAACAAAGAAATGGCTAAAAAAGAAGCACATTAAGGTCATGGAGTGGCCTAGCCAGTCTCCGGACCTAAATCCCGTAGAAAACCTGTGGAGGGAGTTGAAGCTTCGAGTTGCAGAGCGACTACCTCGAAACCTCAGGGATTTGGAGAGGATCTGCAAGGAGGAGTGGTCCAAAATTCCTCCTGAACTGTGGACAAACCTTGCCATCAATTATAAGAAATGTCCGATCTCCGTACTTGCTGACAAGGGTTTCTCCACCAAGCATTAAGCCATGTTTCGATAGAGGTTCAAATATTTATTTCACCTGATGAATTACAAAATAATTTAAATCTTCTTTTTAATGTGATTTTCTTTTTGACATTCTGTTCCTCACTGTTAAAATAAGCCTACCTTTACAATTATAGACTGTTCATTTCTTTGTCAGTGGGTGTACTTACAAAATAAGTGAGGGATCAAACAATTATTTCCTCACTGTACCTCCCTTTTCCTTTGGTCTCTGTAGAGATGTTTTCTTAATTGTCTTTTTGTTCCAAATAAAATGAGATATTTAATTGTTTAGTTTTGTGGGGAAAAGGCCTTAGGAATTAAAAAAGCATACTTTGAAATAAAAGTAAGGCTGGCATGAGCCAGTTTCTAAAGGGTCCTTCCCAGACTGGTATATCATTGAGACATGGGCTTGGTGAAATGATTGGGGTGAAGATTCAAAAAAGTCTTCAAATGAATGCTCCTGATAACAGGCAACAAGATCCTGTGTTGACTTTCCTGGTTCCAGTTCAAAGGTGTGCCGCTGCTTCTTGTCAACAGCCTGCAGGCCATCAGCAGCTATGGAGTTCAGTTCAGCTCAGGCTGTGGCAGCTTCCTGTTCAACATCCTGGACACTTATCAAGACAATGTTACATGACTGTTCTAGCAAGCAATTCTTTTTTCTTTTACTTGCAATTTTTAACTGGAATTTCAATTGTCAAATCATACAATTTTCCATCATAATTTGCATGAAATTGGGCCAATTCATAAAGACAGTTGTCTTAAGGACTGACGGCAAAATCCAGGTTATTAGGCCGCAGAAGGCTACAGGAACCTGAAGCGACTGCTTGAGTGAACCGTCCAATTTGTTTGAGAAATGAGGTTTCTGTTAGAAAGATGAAACTTGGTTTTTCATCCAGTGAGAATCACAAGTCGCAGATTCGAGTCTCCTGGTGACCCATATTCTTTTCTTTGGTGAACTCTAGTTGTTGTTTTGTGTTTTGCTTTAAACACTCCCATCACTACACATGTCCAATAATTATGAAAGTGAAAGGAAAATGTAGAAGTTTGCCAAAAGAAAAAAAATCAATAGGAAGTTTTAATGGGTTTTACATGAGTAATGATAGAGGAGGTTAGGAGGCTAGGGCGCGGGTTAATGGCACTATCAGGACATAGACCAAGTGGAGTGCAAAGGAAAGGTCTTCCACCAGAGGTTAATTAACCTTTCTAAACCCCAACATGTCTGAATGCATATACTTATTGAATGGAAGCTGCCACAAAAGCCTGTAGGTCACAGCTAATACATTCTGCAAGTTACAATTAAAACATCATCAGACCAATGCCTGAGCTTCATTTAAGAGACATTTATAAAGCAGCATTTCAGGAGGCAATTTATTACAGTCAAAAGCCACCTGAATGGGGCAGTGAGGTGAGCAGATACGTAATTTCAGCCTTTGCAAAGCAGTGATTTGGAAGAAAAGGTCAATAATGCAGGCGGTGAATCATTTACTGTCTCTGGTGTTTAAAGGCTTTATGGAAGCAAATCACATAAAGCTTTAATTATAAAACAAGCATTAGTTGTTTCTTTTTTTACTTTCTTGTTACAAGATCATTGATCCATTCCCAATCAGTGTCACTTAAACCCTGTGACACTGCAGCATTTCAGTGGTAATATTCATTTTTACTATTAATGCTTCTATAACATGTAGCGGGAGGAGCGCAAAGTAACAATGAAGAGAGAATGAATGAATGACTGAATGAATGTCCTTCCTGTCATTATGCAGGTCTAAAAAAAGGTTGGGAGCAGCTACTTTGCAGTGCAAAACTGTGTGATAGAAAATTCAGGTACATAAACAAAATGCTGTTTTATTACAATGCAGTGTTCAAGAGAATAAACAAGTAACGTGGCTAGTAGTACTATAGCCTTGTAGTACTCCAGTTGAGGACCTGGACTACAGTTAGGAAATGTAGGACTGGAAACCCAACTCAGACTGGAGCTATGTTGACTTGGACTAGAAAGTGCAGTGGAGCCCAGGCTGCATTAGGACTCAGAGGACTTGGACGCATGTATCAATGAATGTTTAGCTAATTAGTTTCTTGCTGTTAGCTCTCAGTGATCCTCCGGGGTCAAATACACGACACGGCAGCCAGTGAAGGGTTAAGTGCTGAGGAAAACCTTTATTCAAGGAAAACAAAACGAGCCGTCCAAGTGGACTCAACGATCTCCTGGGAGCCAGCGATCCTTCTGGGAAACAGTGAGTGTCTGAGCGAGGATGTTTCTCCCGTGATACTCGAGGCTGGTGAATCTCTGACTGTTCATGGGGAAGAAGCGGCAGCGACAGCCTGCAGAGCTGGGGTTCAAATAGCTGAAGGAGCTGCTGAGGGGAGTGAGAACGAGAAGCTTCTCTACCAATCACTCCATCATCAGTCCACACTCACCTCTGCTGCGTAGGCGCACACGCCGGGTGTGTGAGCTGTGCAGCTGGAGAAGGGGCAGCAGTGGCGGAGGGAGAGAGTGGGAAAGCGTGTGCAGAAGTAAAACCAAACACTTGAGTCCAAACATCATCAAAAATGGGGGCAGAGTGAGTTAAATGTACTGTACAAGGTCAAGCACTGGTCTGCCTCTGTCAAATTTTTACTTTCAATACATTCATTTCAGGAGAAAAACCTCAGCTATGACACAAAATAAAGCTCTGAGCTGTTGGCTCACAAAAAATAAAACTAAAGCTGCAACAAGAATCTATCAATGCAATGAATGCTGAATCGAAAAGTTCTTAACTTTTAACAGATGAGTCGACCCAAAAGAACAACATCAGGCAGGCAAGGCATTAATGCCCATGATTCATTGGCGGCAAGCACCAGACAAAGAAGCAACACATTTCTAGCACAACCAACCACAAGAGTTGGCAGCTGATCCAAAGGAGAAGGCGAGGCCTGAGGTCAGATGGAGGAAAACAGGTCAGCAATGTGAAGGCTACCAACATGGATATATAAACTAGAGGCAGGAGCAACAAACAACAAATAGCCACCAAACAATCTGGCAGGGACACAGAGACCGGAAGTCACTAGATGGAGAAGATCACAACTGAGGCCCAGGTGAGATAGGTAAGGGCGGGAGCACACCATCACACAAGAGGGAGGAAGTCAAGGAGCCTAAAAACAAGACACAAAGTGACACTTCAAAACTCATGTTGAAGTCACATTGAAGTCTAAAACTGGATAAGTGTTGGTGGGAATATAACCAACTATTTACAAAAGAGCAGATATGGCCTAATTTTGACAGTTTTAGGCTATAAAGTGGTTTGTAACTGTTACATATTCCTAATCTTAAAAAATTCCTGCCACTTGAAGAAAAGGGTGAAAAACTATGTTTCTTAGTAACTTGTTTTGTTCAGTTTGTTCTTCATCTCATTTTAATGGATGCTTGATATTTTTTAATAGATTTTGGAATATCTGTTGGTCAAACTGGTAAGCGTTCAACACATTCAGCACGAGGTAATAGGAGGAAAATGCAGATGCAGTTTCAGCTGCAGTCTGTAACATGAAACCATCCAGCCCCCCCCCTTCTCTGAAGGTCGCTCCACAGACACACCCAAACCTGTTGCCATGGGGGCCCATTCCCAGCCCGTTGCCAAGGGAATCAGTGGGGAGCATGCTCCACTCAAGGACTTGTGGGGTCCAGGAGTAAAGCCCACAGCGGGTTTCAGACAGGTCCCTATAGACCAGGGGTGGGCAATCCTGGTCCTGGAGGGCAGCAGCCCTGCATGTTTTCAATGTGTCCCAGCTTCAACACACCTGATTGCTCATCATCGGACTCTGCTGCAGAGCTGCATGATGACACCAACGAGTTTCAGGTGTGGTGGAGCAGGAACACATTGAAAACATGCTGGACAGTGCAGCCCTGTGTCTTTGCAGCCCTTCTCCATGAACAGGATCGTCCACCCCTGCTATATACGTTTCTGTTTGGACCACCTTCCACCGGGGGTCTCCCAAGATCCCATCCTGGAGGCTGTTCCTGCCTCGAGGCTCAGGACACTGTCCCTGGTGTCCAGTCGGTCTGTGTCCTTGGTCTCCAGTCTGTCCTTGGTCTCCAGTCCTCTCCTGACTCCCATCTCTAAGCACAGTCTGCACTCTGTCTCCAGTCAGTTTCTGGTCTCCGTCCTCTTTCTCTTGCTGACTCCTGTTGCCTGTCTTTCTGCGACTCCTGTCTTCAGCCTGCCACTAACACTTGTCCAACACCTGTCTCTGGGTCCATCCTCTCCATGGTCCATCCAGTGCAGGTCTAAGTCTTTGCTGACAGGTGGGGTTTGCCTGTCTGACTGTCCCCTCACTGAGCAGCAGACACTGTAGCTATCTACCCTCTACCCCCCACCCCACTCTAACGAAATGGTCAAAGCATACCTTTATTTTAGAAACAACTTGGATGATTATTTTTTTCCATTTCCTCTGTGATCATTTGTGAAAACAATAAAACAACCCAAAATGGACGTCACACTATATAACTGTGAGCTGTAAACAAAAGCCTCTGAGCAATGACACCAAGTTTACAAGCACCTGTTCAAAGACTGTCGTTGATTAGTAAAATAAAATAGATTTATCAAATTGTACAATTCTACCCAGATTAGACAACATGCTCCAGCTGATATCTTCTCCTCTAAAACCCAACAACGTTTTTGTGGGCTTGGGGGAAGGGTATCAAAAGAACAACTGTCACAAAGATGGGTATCGGCTGCTGTGAGAATGGGGGAGGGTGGCAAGAAGCCAGGAGGGGGGGGGGCAGGGTTCTGTGAGGGGGGGCTGGAAGAATGAAAGGAACGGGTAATTATTTTGAAGGGTATTAAGTCATCAGATTTACTTTTATCTTGATTGCATTGTGGAAGTCGTGCATAATTAATGAAGGGAGCTTATTAGGGAAAGATGATTAGGCAAATTACACAGGTGTCGGATGCATTTTTCATGACGAATTTTGCCAAGACAATCCTGGATTTCCATCTGTTCTGCTCCTATCAAAATGTCACTTCAGGGGGAAATTATTCTGGCACATAAAAAATAAACTGCAGACTGGCAAATAACAAAAAAGCATCAATTAAACTGAAAACACAAACAAGAAAATTGTGCATTTTCTTCGGTCTCCTCATGTTTGACAAAGTAGTTGCAGCTAGGACATGCTGGTTAATTTCTCTGGACTCTTGGAATGGCATTTTCTTATTGCTCTACACCAAAAGTGTCCTTCGCCATTATGTGAGCTCTGAGATCATTCAGTTCTTTTTGTTTGAAAGCCATTACTGCAGATACAATAAAAATCACCTTTCAGCTGGGCTTTTATGGTAGGAGCCTGAAAATGCTCAATGTTATTCATCTGCTCTATTCATCCAAAAAAATGTATTGAGATTGGTTTCACAAGGTGCACCGTTTTGCCTGTCAAAAATGGCATTATTGCCTCAATGTCATGGGTCTGTATCTGAGGGTAAAGAAGCACATTTTTTGATCTATAAATAGCATGATATATCACAGCGAGTTCATTAAGTATTTGAAGGCTGACCAGCCATTGGTCACAGCTGCTGTTTGAAGTGAAATGTGGCTGTTGTGGTTTGCTGTAACATTCTCAGCATCTTTAGGATATAAAACATTGAAACACTGAACATCAAGTGTAACTACAGCATGATGGATGTGTGTGTGTGTGTGTGTGTGGGGGGGGTGTTTGTGTGTGTGTGTGTGTGTGTGTGTGTGTGTGTGTGTGTGTGTGTGTGTGTGTGTGTGCGCTTAACTGTGTATTCTTCTCCAGCAGGTGTCTCCAACTGCAGTCCTGGAGGGCTGCTTCCTTTTCAATGTGTTCTTGCTGCAACCCAGCTGCTTTAAATGAGTGTGATGTCATCCAGCTGTGCAGCAGCCTGTTCACGAGCCCTTCATTCGATTCAGATGTGTTGGGGCAGGTAAACTCTGAGGACCACAGCTGCTGACCCCTTTAGTAACTGTATTTTGGAGTACAAACATGTTTTAGATTAATCAAAACCTACATCAGAAGACACTGTGTTGGATTGAAGGTTATAAACGGACCAATGCAAAGTTGACAAGTTTAGCTCTTAAACTCAGAGGGACATTTGGGAGTGCAGCCTTGAGTCCATGCAGCCAAACCCAGCAAGGACCTGGACCACCACACCCCAGGAAACCGACCAGTGGGCCAGGTGGAGAACATTGTGGCAGTTGCAAGCGCAGACTGGCAGAAAGGAAGGTGGAAATCCCATGGCGGAGCGATCATGGTGGGCCAGCGCCCATACACTCAGGGACACTGCCTTTGCCTCCCATTGTAGACAATGCACCAAAGCAGTCCAACCCTCGGTTGTTTACCTACTGATGGAGCTGGGCCTCATGGCTTGAGCCTTGCTAACAATGTGAGAACCCATTACCATCCCTATCACTGAGTTCTTATGTTCAGAGACAAAGGAACTCATCCCCCACCAGTGGAGTGAATCTAAGAGGTCAGCAGGTAGGGATCCAGCTCAAACAGGTGTCAGGACTCACAGTGTCAGCAGCCCCCCCAGGTGCAGCCAGTTCCAGGTACAGCCGGTGCCGATTTTGGGACTAAAAGGATTGCAAAACCAAAGCCAGCCCCCTGAATTACAGCAGTGGTAAACCAATGAACCCCAAACCCGGCCAACACTACAGCCAACACCCAAACCAAAAACACCCCAAGACCAACCAAGGCAGGGTGAGCCAGGGGTGAGGTGAGGCGGACCAAACCTGGCGGACCAGGGGGAGGGGAAGGTCTGACAGGTAGAGGGCCATCGGAGTCCACACTCTCTCAAACACACAGTCTCTTCCAAGTGTTCGCCGACACATTCCCTTACAAGCAACTTACCAGGATGGGTAAGTAAAGAAAGGTCTGCATCATGCTAGAATAACAGAGATTGAGTTAGGAGATGGAGACAGTTGCCCGGGATAAGAACCCGTTGCTTGACTTGGCCCCTCACATACTCTGACTCTGAAATGTAGAGAATATAATTAGAGATAATTGAATGGCAGCAAGATGCACTGAAGATGAGGATGTGGGGAGGGGGGTTAAGGTACTTGCTTTACTGGAAGAGGGGGCAACCATGCTTGCTTAATAGCGAGAGCAGACGGAGAGATGTAAGAGAGAGATGCTCCGAGCCTACATAGCTCGTTTGGATGAAATAGCATCAAATAGAGGGACACTGCATCAAACATGTTTCTTAACCTGAACTATTGAAATACTTGGGGAGGTTTTGCAGGACAACAAAGTGATAAATCCTCCTCCTGATGATGGATCCCGAAAATAAAAGGTCCTGGAAGAATAGGAATGAAAGTGTGTCTTCAGCCTTCAGGTATATGCAGCTTCTGTTACTATGGGGGACTTGAGCTTGAACATTAGAATGGCAACTGGATTCTGAGAGGATATCAGCCAATGATGACGAGCGATTGAGTGGAGCAGAGTGGCAGTTGATGCTTCAGGAAGTTTTTCAAGCCCACCTCTCATTCAACCCCAAACACACAGGTGACAACTCTGTTTTTTTTTTCTATTTGCTCAGTTTATTTGCTCCATTATTAGCTTGTAAATGATTCAAGAAAGACACGTGTCAAACATTTAAAAAATAAAAAACAGAAATGCAAAAATCTTTTTTTATTGTAACGTTTTGAACACAATGACATTAACTATATATTTGAAACCAATTATAAAGTTGTTTTTTTTCTTGAACAAAACTAAGAAAAATCAAAGCAAAATTTTCCAAAATTTAGAGCTCAATAACATCCGACTGATTTTTTTTGAAACTTTTATGGGGTTTTTTTCAAACTGAAAAATTATTATTGCAAAACTCAATTCTGTTAGGTGTTTGATCAAACATAAGGATGAGCCCAAGAAGAACTTGGTTCTCTGGGTTCTCTCCTCTCTGTTGTGCTTTTTGCTCAGATGTTTGACGATGTCAACTTCTCCTCAGCTACTGTGCGTCCATACGAGGCCCATCTGTTTCCATCATTTCACTTACAGCCGGTGTCCAATCCTGGTCCCTTGACGCCAACACATGAAACGTGTTTTACCCAAATGTCTGAGGAACATGTATGAGCTGCAGGAACACCTTTCATTGCACTGCGAGTGCAAAGAACCAATGCTGGTATTGCTGATGCGAATCTGAACCAATCTCTCGATGCAACTGGGGTTTTAGGGAGAATTACAATCAGACATTACTTTGAGCTTTATATTTGAGTGAAGCCAGCACAGATGCTTTGCCTCATAATGAGAAATACTTGCTTCATGATGTGATGGGCACAAAGTTTCAGGCACACTGATGGCATTTGTCAGTGCACTGGACTCTGGACGACTGCACCGTGACAGCAGGATGGAGCTGGAGCGGTTCCGAATTCATCAGTGGTGAGGATCTGCAGGGGCACATGACAGAGGGAGCCAGAGTTTGCAGTGATAATTTTATGTATATCATATTTTATTATTACACAAAACTTGTCCAAGAACAAAATGATAGCGTGTCCATGAGGAATGATCCTGGAACTGTGACGCAGATGTTCCACACTTCCAATTTTGATCCATTCTATTTGAAGTGATTCTACAAATCTTCAGTAAATTAATTAAGTCAATCAAAGAGAACATAGAGTTAGGTGGGTTGTTATAAACAAGTGTTGTCTTAATTCTGTTCCTATTTCTACATGGCTGACCTCAGCAGCCGCTGCAGGACCACACAATTCGTAAAAGATAGAGATAGAACAAAGGCTGGGGTAGGCTAGCACTTTACTGTGCTGTGCTTGTATATGACAGCCTGCTCCTTTAGGTTTACAAAAAAGTCCACTTCGCTCTGGTCCCCAGGCGGTGTTCAATTACAGGCTGACTATCAGGAGTCGCCCAATACATTTTTGAGTACATTTACTGATGATTCTTTTTAAACTTGCATAGAAAGAATTACATTATGCTAGAAGCAAAGATGAAGCATGTTGAAAATATGATAGCTTATTGATTGATAACTGAAGCTGAGCAGAGCCAAAGGAGGAGAGCTGAACAGGTGATAAGCACTGACTTTGAGGGAGGAGCAGTGTTGCCTGCTTGGTGACTTTGTTGCTAAATCTGGCAACTTTCTCCCGTGAACGCACACATTGTTGTGCAGTCACTGTCCTCATGGAGCCGCAGGTGCTTCGGTGAGCCCCTCCCTGTCCCAAAACTCTCCCAATCTGACTGCAGCCTCCCACTGCCGCCCCGCTGCTGTCACACTGCCATCCCGCCAGAGGAGACCTGCATCAGTACACGCCCCGATTGAAAAATAAACTGCTTATGTTCAAAGTTGCTGCTGGCTTACAGAGTGCCATGCAAATATAAATGTTCCTTCAAAAGCACAAAAATGGAGCCAATGAGCATTTGAGCCTGAGTGAAAGAGTCCCCCTGTCACAGTGGGTGTGGCTCTCTCTGACATAAGCTTAACAGCTTAACTCTCTCATCGCGTCTCCATCCAAACTGTAGTGTGACAATGCAGTATTGGGTTTTTTTCAGCTTATTTAATGAGTGAAGGCATTAGACCGGGACCTCTGCTGCTGACCCCTGCTCTATAGCGACATCCAAACAGCACTTCATGCAATTGTGCAAACTTGGTGATGATGTCATTTAGTGACTTCCAAGATAGTTAATAGCTGCTTTCCTTACTGAGGAGGAGGAACGAAGCAGTTCCAGTGAGAGAGATTATCTTCCTGCCTCCTGAGTTTGCATTGAAACTTCATTCAGTCTGAGGCCCTGAGGAAGGATTTGTACAGAACTGCTGCCTCTTGTAAACACAGGTTCATAGCGGGGTGGTCTTTCTCCTATATTTTCATAAAAAAGGCATGAAAAAATGAATCACTTTGAACTTTTGGTATTCTATTACTTTGAAAGTCTGAAAAATGTTCGAGGTTCTCCTACACATTGTGTTAACGCAATCAAGCAACTTGATCAAAGGCGTTTGTGATGTTTAAAGCTCTGCACACATTTAGTGTCCACTATTATGCTGCTGATCAGGCTGCAGGAAGAGAGAAGACTCGACCCCTGCAGGCTCAGGCCCTGTGTGCCTTCCTGTGGATGATCAAACCTCATCAACTACTGCATTATTGAAAGGAAATCTCACTTCATGGCTCAGTGTGACCACCATGTCTTTTCTTGGCATGGCCCTCTCCTGTTTGCTTTTCGTTGGGCTTCCCTGAGGAGTACTTCAAGGCCCCCTCAGATGATTAGGCTTTCATGCAGTTGGATATTCACCTCTCACACCTGTGAACCTGCTTCATGAATTTCATACTTCAACAAGCAAATCAGCAATGCTGTTTGTGTTGCTTTCACATCCGCCTTTTCTCTTACTTCTTATTGGTCATTGATTCCCCCCCCCCCCCATTTCTCCAAAGACTCAGTTGGAAGCACAGTTTTATTTGTATTCGTGGCATTGGCTCAGTGGACACAGGAATATTTGAGTATTCTTATGGGGATAATTCCGTGCCCTGTATTTTTGGACCAAAATGTAGACCTAGCGTAACTCTAATCATCACCATCATCATCATCATCATCATCATCATCATCATCAGAGGCAGCAGCAGCAGCAGCAGCAACAGCAGCAAGCAGCCATGGTTTGATTCATTTCACCACTCAACTGGGTCAGCATCCCTTGACTGTCATCATCCTCAACAGACTCAAGTTTTACTTCCACTTGAAAAACCCCATTAGCAGGAATCACACAACTTGCTGTTTCCCCCCCATTTTCATTTTTCATTTTAAATTAAAGTGAAGTTTCAATGTTGATGTATTTAGTAATGAAAGGTCAACAAGAAAGGAGTGAAAGGTTAAGTGGAAGATTTCTCCAACTTAACCTTATTGTAATATTTATTGCAAGAATGTTGAGTTGTGTATTTGTGATGTAGTTGTTGTCGTGTTGTGTCTTTCTGTTGTGTTGCATTTAGGTGTGCTGTTGTTAGGTAGTTGTGCTGTATTTGAGTTGTACTTGCTGCTTAGATTCTTTTGACTTGTGCTAGACTCTTGCTGTATAAGTGTTGTAGAGTCATTGTGTTGGACTGTTGTGGTGTGCTGTAATTGTGCGTGCGTGCGTGCGTGCGTGCGTGCGTGCGTGCGTGTGTGTGTGTGTATGTGCAACTGTTTAGCATTTCAGCAATAATTTGCCTGCTGTTTGTCTTTCCTAACTTTGGGC
>JASSRZ010000626.1:0-12430 GCA_032164315.1 Malacoctenus gilli
TCCTGCCCTGGAAGATGCAGGAGAGGGGGGGGGGGGGTGGGAGGCGGGACCATCCTGCCCAGGTGTGTTATGGGTATTGGTGGGTGACTTCACCGACTGATTCCCCCCTCCCCCCGGGGAAAGGTAAACCCACCTCCGGGCGGAGGGGAAGCGCTGAAGGAAGCGGATGGCTCTTCTGATGGCCGACATAACTTTCACTGGTGGGAGGGAGGAGAGCAGCGATGGAAACCTGCATTTACAGCCACTCCTCGTCCTCCTCCTTCTGCTCCGGCCTTTCTCTGCTCCCCCCCCTCCACGTTCTCACCCTTCCCCACGCCTCCCTGTCGCACCCACACTCTCCTTTTCCTTCCTCCCTCCTCACCCTCTTTTATTTTTTATACTCTGCAACTTCTCCAGACTGCTGACGCGTCATCAGGATCGGTCGAGAGTTTTAAAGCAGGTTGACTTCTTCTAGCCGAGGAAGCGTATTGGAGTGATTCCTCCGATCAGCTTTGTCTCCAGCTCTTCTCTTCTGATCTGGCTCTCTTTCCTCACGCCGACCACAAACGCATCAGGGTCACAAGAAATGAGGAAGGTTGCAGCGAGCTTCAACAAGCTAAACACACACACAGGGAGAACATGCAGGCTCCAAGTACCCCGGCGAAGCGAATGAGGCCTGGGAACTTTTACTTTTACTGCAATAGTATCTGAGTCAGAAATTGTTGGTGCACATCTTCATATTGAAATGCACAAAAGTGTTCGCGTTGAGGTTAAATGGTCTTTTTTGACTTTTATTTCCCATTTTTCCAAGTGGAAAGTTGTGAAAAATAGAGTGTTCCCAGTTTGAAATCAGATCTTTCTGACTTTCCAGTTGCTTAAAGAGGCACAGAATTATTCAAAAGTGACAAGAAGCATTCATAGGTTTAATGTTCACACTGTGAAGGATCGATAAATGAATAGATGAGCAGAAGAGGAGTCTCTGCTGAAATTCTGATGGCGCAGCAGGAAGTCGTGAGCGACCGGACTTCTCACTACTTTTCTGGTTGACTTTTTTCCAGCAAGCTTGTTTGTCCATAAACTGGGTTAAACTTTCACTGCTTCGAAGAGAAAGCAGTAAACACACCTGTAAATCCTGCGCCGGGCTCTGCGGAGTGTGTGTCGAGTGTGCCTGCCTTGTCTTTAAAAGGCACGTGGCCTGTGATTGCATGGTGAGTGAATCCCCCCCCATTTCAGCAGCACTAAAAGGTAAAATTGAAAGGTGGGACTTGGGGAGGCGAAACCAACAATTACCTGCCACCTGCGCTGCCGTATGTCAGCGTTTCCCCCGGTGATAAAATCCTAATGTGGGGTCACGCTGAAACCTCGGCGCTCTTCCTGCAGTTTCAAGGATTGATTTATTCATATGGGTGTTTTTGTAAATCAAAGAAGCTTCAGCCTGACGGATCCAGGAGCCGCTGGTGGAAATCATTCGCTTAAATAATGTACATATTCTCTATAAATTCTTGGTTTCAGTCAAACTGTTCAAATTGAGCAGCCAGAATTTGTTCGAGTCTCCTTTATAAGGGTCCTCTGAGCTTTCGGAGACTCTTGATTCATCCAAGTGTCGAACTGTCCTCTGCTGCTCAACAGAATGACTCAATTTATTAGGACAGACGGAGCTCGCTGATGAAAAATGTCTTCGCGAAAGACGGGAGAAGCTCTGAGCTCTGAAAACACAATGAGTGTTGTCCAGCCCGCCTGAAATCCTGATGCATCGCAGCGCAGACCTGTTATTACCAGCGTATTGTGATCATTTATGGCTTCATTTAGGAGAAACTGCCTCCAATTAAGCATTAGATAGAGAAACTGAACCTCACGATACAAAATCGGCTCGCCTGCTCAATGGTGCAAACAGCACTTAAAGAGGTTTGATAGTAAATGACTGTTTGGTTTCTGCAGGCTGGAATGAACGGCTGCACCGACAGCTCCTCGCAGCTCTCATCCTCAGATGAACCCAGCGTCCTATTGTCCCGTCCAAGGTCTACATCAGAAGAAACCTCCTGCCACGTTGTCTCTCCTCTTCTCCCTCCCTCCCATCCCTCCCTCTCTCTCTCCCTCCCTCTCTCTCTCTCTCTCTCTCTCTCTCTCTCTCTCTCTCTCTCTCTCCGTCTGACTCCCTCTGTCTCTCGCTCATTCTCATTTCCATTCCAGACCCGCCGTCTCTTCCTCATTCCCTAAATTCACCATTCTCACAGTGATTTTTCCCAAATTTATTGAGGTCTCGTCCCACTTTTTTTTCGGGTGCAACTCTCCTCATTACCTGTATTTTCTTTTCTGCCTATATGATGCTCTTCCACATCTTTCTTCCCTCCTGGCAGTGCTCTCTCTCTCTCTCTCTCTCTCTCTCTCTTTCTCTCTTTCCTTCCCTGTGTGATGTGGTTGTCTCGGGGTCAGTCCAGTCGACCTGCTTCCTGCGCTGTGCTCGGCCTAAATGCCACCTCGGTGACCACACAGTGGTGCGTGGAGGGAGCGGAGAAGGTTCAGCTGCTTCACTTCACTCGGAGGACGAAATTCTCTCAACTCTGCTCTTTCATTTTGTCAAGGCTCTCAGACAGAATCTCAGTTGGATCCAAAGCTCCTTCACTCATAATTGACTGGAGCCTTTTTTCTCTCTTTATTGACAAAATAACGAACAATCAACTACATGCTTACTATGGAATTAATGTGTATTGTGAGTCACTCTTGTCGGTGGATGTAGGTTTGTTTTGTTGTTGTCAAATGAAGCAAGGGCAGATTGGAGAGGTCTTGGTGTGAGTCTGGTGAACAAAACAACAATCTAAATATCTAATGATAAAAAACATTAGACAAAGATTTTTTGTTTTGTTTTTTTCAAAAAAGGAAGAAAGAAATTGCTCAATTTTAGTTTTGATGTTTGTCAGCCTGTGAGCCAGCCATCAGAGAGAACCTGAAATCACACGGGTCGGAAATGAACCACTTTGCTTTCCTTCCTTGTCATCTATTCATCATGAAACAGAAACAATCTGTGGCACAAAAAAAGAACATTTTATATCTCACATTTCTCCCTTTCATGATGCCAGTTCTCATCAGAGAAAGTGTTGAGCGCTCAGACATGGTGACACTTAGTTGATCTGTAAACGCACATCCATGTGGTTCTCCTGCAATTTCAGCTCACAGCTGTCTCCATGGAGACATTCAGCGACATGGCAGCAAACTGTCGCTCTGTCGACCTGCTCAGTGTCAGAGTATCATCCATACGTTTCACCTCAAACGCCTCTGGCAGCGCTTTGACAAACGTGAAGTGCCGAAACACCGCCCACAAGGTTTGTAAGGCCCGCCTCCAACATCTGGGAAAAAAAACAACAAAGAAAAGAGAAGAAAAGAAAAGAGGGGAAGAGGGAAAAAGTTGACAAGTCCTCCCAAAATAAATGCAGGGAGTGAAGCGAAGAAACCCACAAAACTAACAAAACTCTGCCGTTTGGTCGTTTTCAGGGTTACTAGAACGACTTTGAACCTGCTTCAGTCTTTGTAAAGCAGTTTTCCTTCATCAGAAACTGTTTAAAAACTGACAGAATTGTCAGAAAAGTTTCAGATGAGCCTTTTCTTTTCTTTTGTCTTCCTGCTGTTTTTGTGGCTGTGAGTCTTGAAGTTTCCATGCACGGCGCCTGTGAACTCATCTGTCATCCAGCTCCGGTTTTCCTTCTGTTCCTCTCATGAGTGAGAGCGCAGCATCCTCTTCTGGCTGAAACGCTCACAAACAAGACACTCCTCACGGCAAACCCACTCACACTGATTCTTCTCCTTCCTGACTGCTTGTTGAAATTGTTCAAACGAGTCACACAGACGAGTGCCGGTCGTGATTTACACGCATGTTGCAGCTTTTATTCTAACTTTTCAGCTAATAAAGTTTTATCTGTTTCTAATCAGTAAGCGTGTGAAAACTCTTGCAGTACACGTAAGGTCAAACTTTTGTGCAACTTGTAAAGGGAAAGTATGTCAGTTTCTGACAGTTTCTGAAATCACTGACACGGTGACCACAGGGGGGCGCCACTGCACTGCTCACCAGCACCATTCCAGTTTAAAACGCAACCGGAAAGGCGGCAGCTGCTGACCGTTTAGTGAAGCGGTGAATGAAAGCAGCTTCCCGAAGCTGGATACAACAATGAGCCACGTATCCGCCGCTGTCGTGCGGCTCTGCCTGCAAGCTGCACGTCTCGTGGATCTGGACCGTGTGGCTGTAGGCTACAGTCGGACGTGCTCCACACGCTCATGCAAACGATTTCGATGTCTGTGCTTCTGCAGACCTGCAACCTGGGTTCCAGCATGTTGCTGATCTGAGTTCAGGTAAGAGGACTTCACTGGAAATGGCTCTCACGGACTTGTGGTTCTCACTTCACTTCCCTCATCTGATGCCCAAAGTCTTTCACTGATGTACGTTACGTTTTACTGCGGTAAACACACAATAAGTCATCACTTGCACAAAAAATAGGAAACACTGTTCAACTTCTCATTGATGCCAACTAATCACAGCCAGCTTGGACGAATAAAACCTTTTTTGCATTTCCGTCATGTTAACATGAGTCTGCAACCTGAACCCAGTCTAACCACCGTAAATAGCAGTGTTTAAGCACGCTTGCTGACCGCTCAGACAGTGCGGTCCGCTCTCATCTGCTGATCGTGTCGCCCGTTCCTCCATTCCAGCCTTGGTGTTTGTGGCCATGAATCATTTTGTCCCTCTTCCAAGTTAGCCTAATGGTTCCAGTCCAGTTGCGGTCGCCACTAAAAGTCACATCCCAATATTTCCCCCGCAGGCTTTGTGACCACTTAGAGACCACCCCGCCTGATGGATAAGGCTTTCGGGTACAGCGTGACCTGGCTGTCAGTCAGAAGAATAAATGTTTCTTTCTATTCCCGCTCTCTCCTGCAGCAGCGTCCGACCCTCCTGATGTCGGATGACAAACAGGTCACCCGAAATGTCCCATGAATGAGTGACCTGTCAGTCCACGTTTACAGATACGGTGAGGGGAAAATAAATCAACTCCCGCCCGGGGCCGGACCAAAGACAGCGACATATTGAACGATCTGAGGTGTATCACTTAGGAGTCTAGACGAAAGGTTCGAGAAGTGTAAAAACTCATCTGCACGTATTTTGACTCCAGCAAGAAAAACCACAAGTTGTCAGGTCATACGTTCATTGAGAAGGGGTCATGGACCAACTCAATACCACTCCTTTGTGTTGACAAATCCACAGTTATCCCTCCTCTCGCGCTGCCGCTCTCCATCATCACCATCGTCACACTTCTTATTGATTCCTCTCAGTTTGTTTTGCGAGTTTCTGTTAAGCACATTTCTAAACACGTGAATGACCTCTGGTCTGGTCAGGGACAAGTTGCTTCACGGAAGACGATCAGTGCCGAAGCTCGTTTTTTTCATTACAGCAGCTCTGTGCCCCCCTCCCCCCCCCCGCCCTCCTCCCTTCCTCGCCTGTTTCCTCTTTTATTCCCAAGTTTCCATTATCCGCCATGACTTTGACTGACACCGGTTTAATGACATCTCCACTCATAAGCGTGGCTTCACTCGGCTCTCCTGGAACGTAATACTCCTCCTCTGAGCTTTTTTCTTTTATTAGTCGCAACACCTCTTTCTTGCAACAGCCTCCGTGAATGTTTCTGATCTGGCAGCTTTTTCCCCTCTGCCTCCAGTTGTACTGCTGGTACTGAGGCGAGAACCCGTCTCACCTTCTGGATTCTGATAGAAGCCTCCCGTGGTCGCTTCCTTCCGTCACACGCGCGGCACGTCAGATCCAATGCGACGGATCCGATCCGTGTTTGATCCCCCCACTCCCTCCGAAAGAAGCCCTCACCTGAAATCTGCCTCCTCGACGTGCGTTATGATGAGGACGCCGCCGCTGTGTTTGCTTGCGTCTGTCTTGCACGTTTGCTGTGTTTACTTAAGGTTCCGTTCAGTCATTCAAGAGTCACCGGGAGACTCGGCGAGGGAGCAGAAAGCTTCATCTGCATACATTAGACTTGTAAATGTTGTCAGATGCTCACGACAGCAGCCATACATAAAGATTAGTTTTAAAAAGTGTCAGAATTTAATGGAGGAGCTTAAGGGAGGAGAAAGGCCCAGATCAGCGGACTGAAGACAGATGGGCCACCAGGACACATAAATAATTATGTGTATGATAATTGGCTCAGGTATCTGAAAAACGTGCCCTTGAGGGGAAATAAAAGTAATTTGGGGGGGTCTCTACAGATTTTGTTTCAATGATAATGGGTCCGCTTGCTGGCTCGGTGGCTTCATTAGCATGCCGGGAGGCTGCGGCGTAAAAGCGCTGTTGATGACTTCCTGGCAAAAGACTCGGATTTATGTTCTGGGTCGGATCGCTGCGGAGTCGCAACCTTTTCAAGAAAATCCATCTCTGGCACTTGTTTAGTCAGACGGAACGTACCGTTTGTCCTTCTCGCATCTGAATTATCCAGCAGTTTATTGCAATGACAGTTCCTCAGTCGAGCGTTGAAGTTAACGAGCAGCTCTGACGACTGTCACGGAATACTAACAGACCTGCTGTTGGATGGAGAATTTAGAGTCACAGATTGAGCCCATACTTGTATTTATACATTTCAGGAAGATGTCAGAGAAGACACTCCCGTAGCTTTGCACTTTTTTATTACGTAAGCCCATTCATATGACAAATCTGATATCTGTCCATAAGACAAGTGGCTTTTCCCATTTCTTCTGCTTCCCGCTGTAGAAGTCTTGTGGACAAAAACAGGACCAGCCCATCAATTTATCCATCCCGTCCCTGTGAATCCCCTCCCAACAGGAAGCCGCATATAAATGTGTTTAACGGCGTCCCACTGAGAAGCTTCTGCCCCACGCAGAAACCACACATACACACGCCACCGGACCACCGGGTGGTCAGCCACCCCCCCCCAACCCCACCTCCCGTCACTCGAGTGAAGGTGCGCAAACACTCGATTAGCTCCCTTGAAGTGTTCATGCTACAGCGAGGACTCAGGTAATTACTGCAGGGCCTGGTACATCAACTCTCTGTTCCTTTTCAATGTTGGGTTTGAAAACATGTTCCTGGAGGAGCAATAAACAGAGTTTATGAGAACATTCGGTGACTTGTAAGTCCGGCATGAAGCCGCCGTACAACGAGAGAAAAATGCATTACAACCTACAAAGCGCTGTCTTGCTGATAATAGATAAACATGCATCACGCGTCCTTTCGATCGGTACATGCCCATCGAATTTCCATCTTTCCTGTTTCGGGGCTGCAAACTTGTGTGAAAGACAAATGTTGTCTGTTACTGCTACTCTCATCACCAATAATATAACACTGCCTGTTTAACACTCAGCTCCTCATTCTGACCTTGAGCTTTAAACTGAGGACACCGTGCATATTTGAATGGCAATTCAAATCCTGGAGATGAGGCTCAAGATTAGATCCCGTGGCTTCAATGGCGACGCTTGGAGGAGGCCTGCGATTGAACTGTCCTGCTGTCACTCACTACCCGGCCCTCAGACCGCACTGCGTCTCCCAACGATGTCCTCGGCCTCACCGCGACTCGCCTGACCACGGATCCACCTCCCCTCCGCCATCCGCTCCTTCTAAATTTGAACATCAAGCTCTGGTGGGCTGCCATTGTGCCTTTGAGGCTGCACGTCTGAAGTCGCAGCGCAGGCAAACGCATCGTGACATGAGAGGATCGGGGGGGCCATTGAAGTAGCGCTACAGCGTCGCTGCTGTTCAGAACAGGGAGAAACTTAAAGTGAGGCGAAAAGAAGCGACGAGAATGTGAGGCGTGCGCGCGTCCCTAAACTCAAATCTCGTGTCTGCTGTTCAACATCTAAAAGAGGAGGCAACAAAAGGGATCCGTTCCCTTATGTCTATTCATCAGCATCCAAAAACCACCGCTGCGCAACGACTGATATTCTTCCACAAGCAGAAAAGCAGATCACTTCCCAAAAACATTTTTTTCGCCCAGACTTTCATATCAAAGCTCAAGGTGCACACTTTGTCCTCTTGTTTCTGTGGTGTTTCTTGCAGGTTCTGCTCTGCCTTGGAAGGAGAAGGTTTTTAATGATGTCTACAGTTACAAGAGACAATTTTGCCAATGTAGAAGTCAGTAGAAGTCAACATATGGAACAGCGCAGCTCGCAAAACAATCAGGAACCAGTACCCCAGGCAAACAGTTGTGGAGAGCAAGATACTGGGCTCAGTGAGGACGGCATCTTCCAGAGGCAGCTTTTTTCTCTTGAAAAACAAGGAGCAAACGGGCTCAGCCTTTACTGGAGACACTAACAAAAGGAAAGGCGAGAAAGAGAGAGAGAGAGAGAGAGCGTGAGAGAGAGAATTCCCGTCGTCTAAAAAGTGTGTCCTTGGAGTGCATTTAAATCTGCATTAATGTCGCATTACCAACACACAAGGAAAAGAAAACTCTCAGAAGTAGTGAGCAAACTTTCCTTCACAACGATACACCCCAGAAGAATGTTGTGTATTTAGAGACATGCTCCGTTTCGCTGGACTTTCTTGAAGCCCTTCGACCAATCGAAAGGGCTCTGAACATGTCGGTTTAACATCCTCTCATCTTTCCCATCTCTCAGCGGTTCCACTCGTAGGACTCTCTCCACTCTGAGTAACCCTCTTTCTCTGGGACTTTCTCACTCAGTGCAGTTTCCTCCACTTGGAGGCTGTTTTCAACTTTATCTATTTCGAAACAATGAAAAACGAATGATTTTCTATGAAATCACACAAGTATGGTTGACATTCATATACAAACTCCCACTATGTCTTGAAAAGACACAAAAAAACAGCCAAAAGCGGAGCACTTTTTAAATTAGCCTTGAGACTTTGTTAAGCAAAGGAGGAAGGTAATTCAGGCTGAAAGCTTCAGTCGGAAATTGTTCCTTTTGATGCAGAAAACCCTCAAATTCTCACACCTCAAAAGGCTGATTTGCATTGTCCCGAATCACAATAACAAACAAAGCCAAGGCTTTATTTCCTCCTTTTTTTGTCCTCATTTTTCCTGTGTTTGCTTTCACCCCTGACAGTCTTATGATGACTCACTGAGCAGGGTGCGAGATGTTGGGAAGACATCATTTGCATGGTGTTGTCAGAGGGATTAAAAATGCTGCGAGGAGCTGACCTACGACTAATTAGTGCTTCTAAATAAAGTCCTTTAAGGTCCCGTGTCACTATTCCCACCAGTGTTCGCCGGGAAGGTCACGTCTAATTTATTGCGGACGGCGGCGTGATCGGGGGAACTTCGCAGCTTTGACACAGCAGAAACAAAGAGGCTGCCCGCCAATCATGATGTGGATCAATCTTCATACGCGTGCCATCGAATTTATATATATTTGTCCGTGATTGGGTGTTTCCCATTGATTGAATTCAATGTTGTGAGTAACACTGTGACATATTTGGAGTCTCTCACTACGCAAAGTCTGTGCACATGCTGGACTTCAGTGGCAGTTCGCTCTGCAATCACAGCCTGCGCTCATTCCTCCCAGGACAGAGACGCTGCGCCTGTGCCAGACCATCATCGGTCACAATAAGTATTCAACAAACACAACCTAACAGGAGGTTTGACATAATGCCATGTCCCTGGGGAGGGGGGGGGCGGGATTATTGTAAAGTAATTCATCGCCATACTCAGCAAACTATGAATTACTTGTCGAAGCGTGTCGTGCTGAGCAGCAGGAATTTAGGAAAGGTGCCGGAATTGAGCCCCGGTGATACTCAATTATAGCAGGACAAAAGATGCCATGCGGGGGACATCGGCGTGGGGAGGAGGAGCGCGGTGGAGCAGCGCTATGGTGACATAAAGGAGACAGCCGTGCATAAAATTGTGATTCGGTGGTGCTGGCGTGTTGGTAAGCCTTAAAAACAGGCTTCACATCAGGGTAGAGACTTGGTTTGGTTTGCTCTCGTTCACCAGGGAGGGGGTGATGTTCTCATTCACCGTGTTTATTACGAAGCCGTCTGGCCCGTGGAAGCAGCACGTAACTCAGCGGTATATCGGCATGTCCGCGCGCTCGGCGTCGTAACTTTGATCGCCTTGAACATTGGAAGTGCGACGCTCCGCGATGAAAACGAGGACAGAGCGTAAGCAGCTTGCAAATTAATACTCTTGTCTAACTGCATCGATATGAAAGAGCCCGAGTTGGCTGCAGGAATTAAAGGAGATGACGGAAAATGTTTTCTCAATATGATCAAAGACAACACGCTCAGTCTGCTCCTGGCTGCTGCGGTGACTCACTCAGCGAAAACTGTGACTTCATGACTTGCAAACTTTTTCTCCTTCAAGTCGACATAAAGGCGAGACTAATTAGCGCTGGCTGGTCTTATTATCTCCTCCTTTTCTTTCAGACCATCCATCGGTGGGAGAGCGGCCTCCGCTGCATCCACCCCCTGATCAAGGTCGGTGCAAGTTTCTAGAAGTTAGTCGGCCTCCTTGATTACAGTTAAGCAATGATGTGACTCAAATCTGCTGAAAATGGAGGTAATTGGAAAAGTCATTTATGTGAAGAATTTTCGCCTTTTTCAATGGTGTCAGAGCATTTTGCATGTTGCTGTATTGGTCTCATCTTGTGGGACACTTTAGCCGTCAGCAGTGTGTGGCTCACACTGAATCGCTCATTCAGTTTAGGCTGGAGTGACGCCGGTGAGTGAGGCCTAGTATAAACCTTGTTGCACTTGTGTAAAAGAAGGCGTGAATAATAATAACCACAGAAAGACACAAAGCAACTCCTCCATTGTTTTTGTTTTGAGAAGAAATGTAGGAAAAGTGAAAATATGAACATTAAGTACAAGCAAATGCTTCCCTTGTATATGGTTGCATTAACAACCACAAAACATGTGCTGTGATTTGCTGCGGTTTGGCTTTCTGTTTATGGATCCACTCAAGCTGTTTCACTCGATAACCTTTCACCCCTGCACTAGAAAAATCAGCATCCGGCTGATTGTGCGAAGCAGAAAAAAAAGAGGCTTTCAGCTTGATTGCCGTGATGCATGATAATTTCCGCCAGGTGTAGCTTCACTTACTCTCGGTTACATCACGCCTGGAGGTAAACAACCCGCAGCGAGTGCTTCTGAGAGGCGCCGCGCGAAAGACAACGCTTTCGTTGGAGCCCCCTCGCTCGGTCAAGTGCAGCCGGTGACTTTGAATGACTCAGTGCTGGTTTGCGGCACACGGCTGAAGTGGAATGACTTGTCAAATGCTGCAGACGGTCTGATAAGGTCTGCGTGCCAATTTAGTCAATGACATAATGCAGTTTACTGCAGTCATTGGACAACTGGTTAAGCTGTCACACTACAAAGATAAATTTGCTCCATGAACCAATAGTCATCTTCAAGAGCAAACAAACAAGCAATACTGATGGACTTATTTCCGTCTTTACACTGTGATTCCCTGCAAATCTAACAACCAGCCTGCGTCAGTGCGCCCACCCGCGACTCACCACTTTGCGTGTTTGCTTTGTCTTCACTGACAACACTTGATTCTGTGCATTGTGCTCCGATAAGCAAGACCGCGTGGAAAGAATAGAAGTCAGCGGCTGGGAGCCAGGTAATCTTCCCTCCAAGGGTCACAGGAGCAGGCGGTAATGCAATGTGCAATCCGAGGCTCCCTGAGTGACATTTATTGATTAAAAAGTCATCAGTGTGAGAGGACTAAACATCCCCGTGCACATCATAATCAGGCTGAGAACAAACCCACTCCAGCTCCGGCTCCCTGCGGGGTTTGTAGCGCGGCGGGGAATCGATACCTCGATTCAACTGTAAACGGTGTTGCGTCACCTTTGTCAAGAAAACCGGTGTTCCTGTCAATCAGTGATTAAAGTGCAATCTAGAAAAAGAGAAAAGAGAAGCACAAATGTTCAGGGTTTTTGCTTCTGTGTGGACTTTTCCTGTGTATCCGTGGGAACCAGGAGGGATATAGCGGCGCACACGCTTCCACGCATGACATCGCCCTCTAACACTTTGGCACCTGAATGAGATGACTGAATGGCAGCGTGAGTGGAAGGGGGAGACAGCTCACTTCGGTTTGAGTAATAGTCTTGTTCATTAGGATCGACGGGGACCCCGGAAGAAACGCAGCCAGGTGGGCTCGCCATGAATCTGAAGGGAAAGGCTTTAAAGAGATACACACAGTGAACTCGCCCACCCCATGTGTATAGCCCACTTTAATGTCAGCTCAGCTTTTCAGCAGGATCTCAAATTGCTTGGCAATTCAGTGATTATCACGAAAACAACAACAACAGGAGAATGAGGAAAAAACAACAAATTTGAGGGGATGTTTTTTTTTAAAGTGTGCCAATGACTAAAGCTGAGCGAAATGGAAAAATAGCTAGAAACTGAACTGAACTGTGTGTGTGTGTGTGTGTGTGTGTGTGTGTGTGTCTGTGTGTGTGTGTGTGTGTGTGTGTGTGTGTGTGTGTGTGT
>JASSRZ010000627.1:0-10892 GCA_032164315.1 Malacoctenus gilli
AAGAAGAAGAAGAAGAAGAAGAAGAAGAAGAAGAATGTTGGGCACAACTGTGTAATAAGACACATACAAGGTCATTTAAACAGATAACCCCAAAGTTGGCTGCACTTACCGCTAATCCGCCATTACATTCAGCCACTTAAGAGGTAAACAAAAAATTGTGAAAGTTAAGGCTAACTGATTTTTGCTCACCACAGGTAGAGCTGAAGTGCTCATGGCGTCCCCCTGCTGTTGTCATGAGGCTGTTGCACTGAGCTGTCACAGCGGTATTGTGTGCTCAGTAATTGTGTCAGCGGTATTTCGCACGACTTTTGTGCCAGTATCAGCACGAAATTCGTAAATTGTGAAGCAAAATACTTCCAAGCACATTAAACTGACATGAAGCAAGACATTTGACAGTCTAGGCTAACAAGCTAGCACGCTTGTTCGGGTTAGCTCGGAGTTGGGAACTCACCTTCAAAGGTGCATAAGCAGGATGAGCCATAGGACCCTCCTCGCGCTCAAACTAAGGAGCTGGAGAAGCTGCTCGGACGGTCCCGCTGACATATCTGACTGGAAACTTCTGGAGTTCCAACAGCGACCGCGTGAACTTCAGCTCATCCTCCGCCATTTTTACTTCCACACAGAACAGCGATCTGTAGGCGATAATTCTTGCATCCTCTTGCTCAACCCGGAAATGTGCCGTGTTGGATTTATTACTTTCCTTTTCTCATTTTTTAATTGATATTTATGAGGTACTTTCACAACCTTTGACATGGTCTTTGCATGAAGTGGATGAAACACAAATGATCACTAATTTTTGTTACAATTAATATTGACAAAGCATTCTTTCCACACAAACCTTTAAAAAACAACTTTTTCACCATCAATCTGGGTGAGTGTTTTCTGGTTTCTGGTGTCACTCATAATTACCAGCCTTATTTCTCCGACAATAAATGACACCGCATGGGATTTTTACCAAAAAAAAAAACGCCCTCACAGGCTCCTCTCGTCACCTTGACTTCAGTTGTTTCACCCGTTAGCAGCCGCCAGAGGGAGCCATAGCCCCGCTGTAAAGAGATGCTTCTGTCGGCGTGCAAGAAGGCACCCGATTAAAGTACCAATCAAAACGAGCTCATTCGGCCTCCCGGTACCCATGAAGGGCGTTATTTGGACTCTTTGTGCTGTACTTGCATCATGAAGACCCTCGGATAAATTCAGGGGTTGTGAATAGAGCACAACGTGCCACCATGTGACGTGAGAAGAAACACGCCGGCCTTTTTCCAGCATCTCGAACATGAGTGGGCATCATCCAGCACATTTGGTGTACAGCGGATGGGCTCAGAACTACGACCACACTTTGTCAGTGAAAGTTGATACCTTACTGACTCTCTGGACTGGTGTCTCAGCCTGTTATCTTTCAAAACCGTAAAAAGGATACAATGATATAGTTCATGCTTACAGGGTTGCTTCAATTTCGACCATCAATTCATTTGTGTGTGAAAAGCCTTGAACTCTTTTAAAGGTTTTAATTTTAAATAGAAATGCATTTGTTTTGTACCTATGGTGAGACGTGACAGTCCGAATGTTGCCCTGCATTTCGCTGCTCTGCAGTCATTTCTTGCTGCACCAGTTCTAATCTTTGGTAATCTTTATCCAAGATATTTTCATTGGCTCTCCTCTTAACTGAGAAGCACTGTTGACATTGTTTCCCTCGAATTCAAAGTTAAATGCTTATTTAGAGCTATTGTGATTCACCAGCTGCCCTGTGTTGAATTCAGCAGACGTGTAATGTAGTGACCACAGCACCTCACTGGAATACATCATATATTTCAGTGTGGTTTCTTTTGTAATTTACAGGCTCTTCCTGGGCCTGTCTGTGATTTCTCTTTTTATTCCAGGTGTCTGTCGAAAATAACCAGCAGTCAACAACTGCACGTAAGGATTCGCTTGATGTATGTATCGTTGGAGGAGTTGATGAATCGGTGAACAGATTGACCCATGTCAGGTCCATCGAGCTCAGGTTGGCCTTCTTCATGTTTGATACTCCCTATCTCGATGGTTTTGTGTTTTTCCCAAATTCAGAGTTTTTCAGACTTGAGTAAATCCCCCAAAGTCATTCATTCAGCAAAGAACGTGGCTCCAGGCTCACTAAGTGCATTGATTTCACTGTGTGGTTTTTAGAAAGCAAATAATGCAGAGCGACAATTCTCCCATTTTAATTTCCGGCCATTTTTTTTTTTTTTTGAGATTTGTGACGGTAAAAATAGCAGCAGTGGCTGTCGTACAGTAAGACATGAGGGTATCACTGTAACCGAGGAGCTGCTGGTAAAAATAACCCTGACTGCCGCCTGCAAGTGTGGAGCCAAGGAGGACGTGGCGTCTCGAGAAACCTAAAAAGGTCTCGCAAAGGCTTCGGCTGCTGAGATCTGCCTGAGGATCGCCTGGAAACTTTATTTCTGCTCGGTTTGGTGCTTCCAAACTTTCACACTGTGGAGCGGTATTACTTCTCAGTGATAATCATTCTTGCCAAGGGTGAGATTTGATTGTGAGGTCTGGCCACGAGCCCGTAAAGGAAAAAGATTCTTGATTTCCTCAATGAAATGATGCATCTTAGTCCAGTGACTCCTTCATTTTCACAGCTGAGCTTACGAGGCACAGCTATTTCTGATGACCTTTAATTAAAAGATTAAAAAAAAAACCCCAAACAATTAACTCAGTAATTCAAACAGATCTCTAAACGTTTCAATGTTTTTGCATGGACTGATGCACTCCCTTCATCTCCAAAGTGCAGAATGAGGAGGAAATTTGGGGCTAAATGCTATATATAGTCTTAAGTGCGTCCATACATGGGGCGGAAGGGGAACAGCATTCCTCCAGTGAGAGGGTAATATTTTTGTTACCATCAGCAAGTGCTTCCCAAGCGGCATCGGGCTGGTCTGCCACCGCTTTGTGCTGTTTTAATCTCTCGGGGTAAGTTGCTTTTTGGTGGGGTTTTTTTGCTTCCAGTGGGCTGATTATAGAGAAGCAGCTTCAGCAGGGCAGAGAGGGAGGAGTAGTGGTCTGCTGTTTAAGCCCAGAACAGGTGAAACGTGCTGCTGTGATAAACGGCTGGATAATCTTGCATCCTGTGTGGGGAAAAGTCCTGCTCCCTCAGCAGTACTTGGCTACATAGCGAAGCATTAGGAGGTGACTGACCCTCTTATACTAATGTGTGTCTGCTAAACACACTCAGGTAAACTTGGGGCTGTGCTGAGAGAAGGGGCTTGGTGAACGGCTGGAGACCGAGTGTGTGGCAGCTGGTCGGACATCGTCTGTTTAGGGTCTGATTGCGTTTGTTTCCTAAGTACTCTGATTGTGTGTGGACTGAAGCTAGATTGCCTTCTATTATCCAGTCAGGGCATGCGTGGGCAGAGTGCTGGGAGCTATTCATAGCGGAGCTGTGCTAGCCTGTAAAGTGAAACATTCACAGTGCCGAGCTTTAAAAATATGCTGGATTTACCTCGAAGTGTCTTGAACGTTGCTCTGTTGTTCGATAGACATTTTCGTTGATCTCGTATTTCTTTGTTCTGCCTTTTTTCACTGTAAATTTTCAGCTTTCTGACAGTATTCTGACAATATTTGTGCGGAAACAACAGCCAGTTGAACTGCGTAAACTTGTTCCACAACAGTGATGCTAAAAAAAACCCAACAAAAGACTTGAATTGTCATGTCAAGCATGCATAACACATGTTTGGTTGTTCCCCCCCCAACTCCCCCAACCCCCTTCCTACCCCCTCCTGGTGCTTTCAGCCAGGTCTCCTTCAAGTGTTCCAGTCATGGCTTCCAAAGTCATACCTTGGTATAAGAGGAAGCATACGGGCCACGTCAAAACCGATTATGCTATTCATCACACCTCGCGCGTTGTCAGGAAGCAGACAACAAGGTAACGGGTGGCAAGCGCACCTGCTGGCTTGGCTGCTTCGACGGGTACGGCTGCAGATACGCGTGGTGCTGCTTGCTGGGGGGGGGCGGGGGTCGATCTGACAACGGGGGGGGCTACTGGTCACGCTGCTAACGCGCCGGCTTCCACGCTGGCTGTCCGGCTATCTGACGACCTCACAGCAAACGTGAGGCAAGGAAAGGCTTTCAGGGAGGCAACCGTAGGCTTCCACGTCGGTGGATTCAACACTAATGGATTTCCAAGGGCGGACAAGCAGGTGCTAAAGCTACGACTGAGCTCTCTGTTCATACAGTGTTCAAGTTCATCAATGGAAAGCTTCTTGGACTTGTATTCCTTTATTCAAAGAGCCATTCATTTATTCACATTACACGTATATATTTCTATTCTTACGAAAAGACACAGCAGTTTAAACGATTCTGACAACAAGTTAAAACATGGTTTGGTCTCCTGCAATTTGTTACTCAGCATCCACGTTACCATGGCAACTCCGGAGTCTCTCAATTTCTCAAATTGTGTGGCTCTGCTTAGATGAATGGTTGAGTTGTGTTTTTTCTTCTTCCTCGACACCATCGGTGTTTGTGTCAGGCAATAGCGCCCCAGATGGTGGTTTTTATATCTGCGCGGGATTTTTTTTAAGGCATTTTTAAAAGTGTAGAGTAAACACCAGGGTCTGTTTCTGTTTCCATACATTCGGCATATCTGTCACATAGTAACACATCATCAAACTAAATTACCTGACCAGGGTTAGTGTTACAGTTTGCCCACTGCACCTCTACTACTTCAGGAGACTCCAATCCTAGTTTCCCAAGAAAAAGTCTGGCATGTGATCCATCCATGTACCCCGTACTCCTCCTCCGAATTGTAAAAAAAGTAAATTAGGTTGACCTATATGATCAGTGTACCATATGCTAATATGGCCTGGTCTATTTACATAGGGAGTCTTGAAGCACATTGTGTAATTAGAGTTTTAGTTTGCAGTGTAAACAGCCTCTGTTGACCTGCTTGGTGAGCCATTATTACGCAAACATTGTCAAAGCCAATTTTTCAGTTCCATGTATTCCTTTGTTTTTTTTTAGTATCTATGCAATTTCCCAATGCTCCTACTTTGGTGTGTTACACAGTTATATAGTAACCAGCTGTACACATTGTGCGAGTCAAATGCTGACCTCTGGGTCTCTGAACAAAACACACCAGGTACATAAAACTTGATCACATGATATTTTGCAGGAACACATTCACCTCTGAGTGAGGCTGCCCTGTTCAGTGTTATCTTTTCACTGTTCTCATGGACTGAAGAACATACTTGGTGATTGGAACAGGTAGATCGGGGACATTTCCAAGCTGGAAAAAATGATGAAACTTTAGAATCTGTAATTAACAAAACCTTAAATGCATCTTCTTCTTTTCCTGCAAAAGAGTATATTATAAAATGTCTGAAGTCTGAAAACCACCTAAACCACTGCAAAGAAACTCTGCCTGCAGTTTTTGGTCGTCCTGTCGGCAGCGAAGGACCCCCTGGCTGACCGCTTTGGTCCCTGAGCCACACGTTTCAAGCCGCTGTGTTAACGCTTCTGCCATGTGCTGAAATCGTATTCTAGTCCTTTAAAAAACAAGCTGCAGCTCTAAGAAATCTTTGAGCGTTCACAAATGGTTTGCGACACGTCTGCAGCTCGCTGAGAGGTCCAGGAGACCACTGCTGGGTCGCTGCTGATGCTCGTATGTGTTTTTGGAGCACACTTGTTGGTGGTTGTGGGTGGTGGTGGTGATGGGGGGGGGGGGTGCGCAAAACAATCTAAGAAGCTCCGCTCTGCAGTGTTGTCCTGCCGAACTCTACCTGCATGCAGCTCCGGCTCGCCTTCCTGTCACGTCGGATAATGGCGCTGCCCTGGTCCTGCACCGCTTCAACCCCGAGTCAAGATCAGCAGGTCATCCTGTACCAAGCGGCCATGCTGTCATGCAGCACCTGCTTATGTCAGAGGGGGGCCCGAAAGATACCACTTGAACCTGACCTACATCCCAGGCCGGCAGTTCCGGCTATACATAGTGATATGGGCACCGAGGTTTTTTGGGATGGCGAGAAAAAGAAACATTGTGAAGCTTGAATGGGTTTTAGCAGCAGTACCAAGAACTCTCGTCGAGTTCCGAGTTCCCCAAGCGAAACCCATTTGGTTTATTTTACACTGGGCTTTCAAAAACAGTTTGGCACCGACGTAAAGGCGGCAAGATCTCGGCCCCGCGATCGCTCCCGCTCAATAAAAAAAACAACAACCTGAGATCCCACTCCGATGGGGGGTTTCCATTGGCTGCGTCACCATCTCGGACTTTCCCTTCCACAGGAAATCAAGCTCTAAATCAGTGAGCCAGGTGCAGGCCCAGGCCACAGAGGCTATGGCGGAACCAGCCTATACCGTGCCGGCGTTCCGGCAGAGGTGAGTTCCCACTGGCTGCTGTCATATGTCAGGCTATTTTCGGGGTAAGGTAATACTGAACTCCGGTCTCTGATCGCTGACCCCTGTCCCGACAGCACATTTCTGGTTTCTGTTTATCAGTGATGATTATCTTTAATTTTTGGTCGCTAAGACAACGGATCCGATCCAAATCAGAGACTTGGTGACACTTGACGGCGTCGTGTTGAGGTCTGCATCGCTTTTTCCGCAAAGGACAACTTTTAGCAGTCGGATGCTGCAAGAACTTGAAGCTTTCGTGTGATCCTTCCTGATTTCTCGACACTTTGTTACATCAGAGGTGTCTAAATATTTTAGCTTGAAAATCAATGTGTTACAAGGATCCCAGCTCACACTAAGTGAAGGCAGGGATCACCTGGACAGGTCATAGTCCATCAGTTACAACACATCATAGTCCTGACTTCTTGAGCCGCCTCACCACACCATACAAACTCAGTTGGAACGACACAGAAGGCTACATCCCTGTAAATTTATTGCGTTTTGCATACAGGTCATCATAAAATGCAGTTAAATTTACTTTGGAAATTAGTTGAATGAATTGTATCAGTAGTACCGTTTTTTGGAACAGTTCTGGGGGGGGGGTCTCGTTTCTGTCATCGTGGACTGAGTTGCCGTTTCGTGGTTCCAGGACTGAGGAGGAGGGTACCGAGGAGTACCAGAGAGTGAGCAAGAATGTCGGGAAAGGACTCGCCGTGATCCAGGAGGAGCTCCACAGGATCAGGATGTCCACCAAGGCGCAAGTGGAGAGTCTCGCGATCCAGATGGAGGTAGGCGGGCGCGGCGGCAGGCGGCAGCTCACGGTGAACGTGACGGCGCGGCTCTGGTTTCCCTCCAGCAGTTTCCTGGTTCTACTCAGATCATCTCACCAGCAACTGAGGAAACCTTGTGGAAGTTGGACTCGATTACATGTTGATGAACAGCTCGGTTCACCTGCCATTTCTTCTGCCACACAGAAGCATCCAATTTACCTCATTGAACCAGGAATTGAAAGTCATACAGCCGCTGTTGTGGGGCTTTAAAACTCATGTAAATGAAGCGGCCATGGCTCATCTACTGACATCGCTTTCTGGCCAATCAGTGATCCAGAGCCTTTTGACCTCAACGACAAAAAAAGAGTCGAGTCAAGTAGACAGACAAAGAATGCGAATAGCTCATCAATTCTCCTGGTGTTGATTGAAGTATGAGATTATCCATCAGCCTCCGTTCAGTGTGTCAGACGCTCGATTCAGAGCAGAGCCTGAAACGCGAGACGTCTCAGCCTTAAATACAGTGATCATTATGTCACAGTCAAAGTGAGAGCGTGCCCTGCACCGTCTCATGATTAAGAAGTTCCACTTAAGACACTGACTCGGTGAGTGTAACTGGCGCCTGCTGACCTCACCTCGAGGTCCACCCGCCCCACAGCGATGGCAAGAGGTTTAATGATTGGGTTTCCACATCACCGCCGTGTGACGTTCACCTCTGCAGGTGAAGGACATGATGAGGAGGAGGCCCGAGTGTCTGGACGACATCCCCAAGATGCCGGACTTCCTGGTGGCCCTGCGGCCTCATACCGTGTGGGAGAAGATGCCCGTCAAACTGTTCTGCACCGTGCAGGGAAACCCCAGGCCCATCGTCAAGTGGTCAGAAAAACACGCTTCTCATCGCTCTGTTTCTTTCTGCTGCTCTGGGGGAGTTTTTCATTTGGTATACCTGGTTGTCTTAGCGACACAGAAGGCCAATAGAAAGACAGATTTCGTGTATTCATGCATGCAGGCTACTCGCAAATAGGTTCTTTACGCCCTCCTCCTCACTATGCGGCCCCCTTGTGTATGAACGACAGTTGTCTTCCCCCCCCCCCAGTTGTGTTCTGCTGTGACAGCAACGCGCTGAGAACAGCGTCTGACTCCTCACCAGAGTTTCCTGAGTCCACTTAATGATTCCCGAACCCGCTGCTGAGTCATGTTTGCGACACGTGAACAAACGCTGCAGTGTAACCGCTGCTTCTTCTCATGCGGCCTTGACCGACATGTTTTCTGGACGGCAAGAGAAGTCCCCAAAAAAAGAGTCTGTTGACAGATATTTGGCCTGATGGAAACTTTCTCAGACTGTGAGGAGCTGAGTCAGGCCGAGAAGGAACACCACAAGGCCCCAAAGGTGCCTGTTTGACCTCAACTGGGTTGAACGAGACCAACGTACTGATATGTAGTTCTGTTTACTTGTGCCGACCCCAGCAGTGACACATTTTGGTTGATGGAAATTGAATATACTATAAAATTCAATATGTTCTTGTTTCCTTGTGATCATTTTCAATCTTTTTAATAAACTTTGCTGCTTACACTTGTTTAGCATGTTTTGTGGTGTCCAGCCACTTTGAAATCACAGAGTGTTCGATGTTTGTTTGCAGGTATAAAGATGGAGCGCCCGTGGACCCTCTGAACGCCCCCGGAAAGTACAAGATCGAGAACAAGTATGGAGTCCACAGTTTGATCATTAGCAGGTACGTGAAGTCTGCCGTGTCACACGTCAAACCAAGCAGGTTTGTAGCAAAAGGCACGACGGCAAGCTTATTTTATCTGAATTGATTTTAAGATGCTGGTCTTAACATTTTCAACAAAAAAAGGGCAAAAAGATGCACCAATTCGTCAGAGTGAGTTCAGACTGAATACTTTCACAATATGGCTTAATATGGACACCGGTTGATATTTAGTTTTGTGGCTCAAGTAGAGTTTCTTCTCTGCACTTATTGGAGTGTGACTCTCACATGTTTATTTTTCTGATAAATTACTTATAAGTGGTGTTTAGAACTTTTGGTTCTAATTATAGGTCCGTATTTAATTATTTCACCACATGTGATAAAAGACACAATCACATTGTGTCAAAATAAGACGCATTCTGCTTCAAGAAGATTTTTTTCCCTTCATTTTTGACACCACAAGTTTTTATTTCCAGGTGCGGGACAACAAGTGGCGACAGGGCCATAAAGTGGCAATAGAACAAATTAACTTCAGTTTGTTTAACCCTGAAATTAATTGGACACACAAGAAGAAGACCCGAAGATGATTGTACACGCAACATTTACTTTGAAAGCATGAGCGCTCTGACCAATGTTTTTCATGCACAGGCATAGAGGGAGGGAGTGTGGAGGGGCTGGAGGGTGACGGCCCACCCTCCTTCTTTTCGTCATCTTCAAGACCCCTCAGCTGTTGGTGCTGAAGTGCTGACCTTTGTGTCATTCGAGCCATGAATTCCTCCCACTGCATGCTCGCCTTCTCTCTCTCTCTCTCTCTCTCTCTCTCTCTCTCGCTTTCTCTCGCTCTCTCTCTCTCTCTCGCTCTATCACAAGGTCATTGAGCAAATGTCTCCTTTATGTGGTTCCACTCCAATCAGAACATTTCTGTTGAGTTTGCGGCGAACAGACGCGGCCGGCAGCTCCTGCTGTCTGAGAAGGACGCAGACTTTACGTCCTCCGCGGCTGAGAACATGGATCGTCTTTTAAAATAGGCCTGTCGAGGGTGAAGGTCACATATCTCCTTTCTATTCTCACCCCCTCCTATCTCCTCTTCAGCCGCTTCCACAAGGGTGCCACAGCTTTCATGCGCCTCCCTTCCCCACCGCGAGGCTGTTTTTTTTCCGCGGCACAATGCCTCAATGCTGTCGACTGTTAGGAAATCACTGACCGTCAGAGTTCATAGCTGCTTGTCCAGTACCTGTATTGGAGCTGCTTACTCTTCACACATACAATAAATGATCAAAGACACTGAAAAGCAAAGTTTTAGTTAACATAAAATAAAGCCACATACTTAAAAATACGCTCAAATGATGATTGTACGAAAATCGTTTTGTGGTAATGAGAAAAATGATAATGAACAATAAGGTTCCAAACCTGATTCATTCAAACGGTCAAGATTTCAAGCTTGCTAGCTTCAGTTAAGGACCTACATTTGGGTAGTGTCTCACATTTGTCCTCTTCCCTGCCTCACTTTCTCGCTTGTAGGTGCGCCGTGAGCGACACCGCCGAGTACAGCGCCGTGGCAACCAACCAGCACGGCACGGCCACCAGCAAGGCGACCGTCATCGTCAAGAGTGAGCTCCTCGTTCTCGAAACCGATCGCCGCGACAGCGGCACTCAACCGGCTTGTTCAGCCCGTGTCAACATCCGCTGTCTGCTTTCACAGGACCGTCAGGAGCCGGAGAGTCCTGCCACCTCGGCCTGGGTAAGAGTGTTAAGTGGGGAGGGTTGGGGGGGGGCACACACACCACCAGGCCTACCATGTGCAGTCATCTGGCTTCAAGTGATGGAATGAGAAGCCTGATAAGTGGCGGAAAGTGTCACCGCAAGCTGCTCTTGTCTTGTGACTTACACAGCGGGAAAACAAGGAACAAGCCTGCCCATCACAACAAACTCATGATGTGGTGAAACAACTTCTTTAGTGCAGATTCTATCAGAGCCAACAGTTAGACGGGCTCACCAAATGTACAAGTGTGGAGTTTTTGAGGACAAGATTCACACACTGAGACGAGGTCTT
>JASSRZ010000628.1:0-12426 GCA_032164315.1 Malacoctenus gilli
TGTGTGTGTGTGTGTGTGTGTGTGTGTGTGTGTGTGTGTGTGTGTGTGTGTGTGTGTGCGTGTGTGTGTGTGTGTAAGCCCAGTTTGTATTCACACGATGCACACATACGTTCACGCTGCTAATGGAAAGCAGCTGATGGCAGTGTGCTGATTTAGCAGCCATTGTGGGCGTGTCTACCTGTTGTCCTGTGGACGGAGGGGGGAGCTGATGCATACATCCCCGTGCCGAGGCATCAAATGAGAGCAGAGCGTGGGGTGCAGAGGAGGCACTGATTAAGTGAACGATCAGGTTGTTGACAGCTGCTTGCCAACGTGCAGATTTCTGTCCATCTGCCCTCTCTCTCTTAAGGCGGAGTGGGAAAAAAATACTCGTTTTGGGGGGATATTTTCATGTGACAATGGAGGCCCCGTTACCACCCAACAATGGACTCTTGTGAATTCCAGCTGAGTCGGGTGTTTGTAGCTGGTTTATTCTTTTTTTGCCTTTTTTTCCCATCCAGTCCTGCCTGTCCTCTGTCCATTGTTTGTGGCGCTGTTTCCAAGTCCAGAAAGGAATTCCTCTCCGTAGGAGTATCGAGGTCGTTCGCTTAACATCGGCCCCGGTGGAAACTCGAGAGCTTCTCATCGCAGCCTCGCTCAGCAATTCTTTATGCTCCGGGAAGTACCCTCCCTACCCCTCGCTTCTAATTCTTCCTCCACCCTAGAGCGTCCTCCCGCCAGCGGAGCTGAGGAAGGAGCATTGTTCCGGGGAGTAACTCCTCGGTGAGGATTCCAGTTGAGAGGGATCGTTTCGTGTCCTTTCCCCTTTCGTTACTAAAATTCCTTTCCGTGAAGTCATTGCAGACCTTTGTGGTTTGTCCCTCGTTGCTTTCTGAAAAGTGTCCCAGAGAAAAAGTTCACATATACGAGCAAGTTTATCCGAAGTCTGGCTTCCAAAAAATTCACCATTTAGACTTTTCTATAAGAAACTTGTCCGCTCAACTTTTCATGGTTTATGTAATTTCCCACAATAATTACATTCCACCACAGAGTGGGAGAGGTTGTTTTAACAGCGGGAATTTTTGACTTGCATGATGCCATTCTTACGCAACACACAGACACCATAACAGTTGAGAACGACTGGGCCATGTGATGCTTGTTTGTCCATTTACCTGACACAGAAGCTGATGAGAGGTTTAAAAGATGTTGTCACAACTCATCGTTTTGTATCTTTACTTGGAAAATTAGTGGCTTGCAACTGGTTGATGTCAAGTTATCTATATTAAGACATAAATTAGATCTTCAATGGAAATACAGCACTCCATCATCCCGTTTTGGAATGTGGGGGGCTGGAGGTGGTCCAGCAAATGTGTGACAGTCAAGGCGTCTCTGTGAGAAACCAGAGGTCAGGGGAAGCGTCCTCGCCTTCACTTTCTTTTCTTTTTTTTTATCCCCATCTAGGAGACAAACAGTGTTCAGCTCGACTTCCTGCTCAAAGCCCTGCAAGCTGTGTTTGTCCATAAAAGAGCATGTTTTGGGTTTTTTTTCCCCCCTGACAGCCGCCATCCTATGCAGGGGCAGGAGAGTGTGTGTGTGTGTGTGTGTGTGTCGGGGGGGGTTGCTCGGTATGTCCTTTGGAATGTTGTGGACAGGAAGGCCAAGACCCTGAGCCAAGGGGCCAAGGGCCAAGGTGTGGGGATTGCACTGAAGTGATGGACATGTGAACTAGAAAAAATTTGTGATGGGGAACTTAATCCTGACGCCTCCTGGAGGTTTCTTCCCTCTGACATTTGTTTTCAACTTATCTGGACTAGAGACAAGAAAAAAAACCAAAACAGCCCCTTGGGTGGGAATCGAGCGCCCAGGTCGTGGAGGAAGCGAACATTAATAATGCAGCTGTCTCCACCCAAAGCCCCAAGCAGTAATCCAGGGATCGTCCTGTCTTCCTCCGTTGTTTTTTGATGGGATCTTCTCTGGATTAGAGATAGTTAGCAATTACTGGGAAGCAGGAACTGATGAGCATATGACAGGATCATGAAGTTCTCTGAGACACCGAAAAAACCCCTCTTATCCTCCTAATCAACTGTTTCCTTATTGAACCACAAAAGGAATGTCTGTTTTAACCAAAGAAGCACCATCCGGTTATAACCTCCATCAGTAATCTTCATTTTGCTTCACATAGTGACATGATTATTAGTTACACTTCCGTGTATTTGCCAAAAAAAAAAATGGAATGACCTGCCTATCCTGTGTATCTTAGAAGTGACTTACCTGGTGTGACTTATTACTCCAGGTCTACCATTAACGTAACATTTTTCATGTCTCCCTAAAAATAATTGGGATACTTTTAACTTCAGCTCTTTTCTTAAACTCGAGACATGCAGAATAGGGGGCACATAAACGTGGTGGGAGTTGCCCCACAGTCAGCGGAGGACAGACTTAAGCTGCTAAAGTGTAACACAAAGTTCAGTCAGAGGGCAACAAGGTCAGGAAATGACATGAATGGAATTTTTTTTGACCACAGGTATCAAGACCTGAAAAGAATGTATTTGTACAAAGGTTAGAAATGCATTTCTACTGGCTGCAGTCGTGTTGACCCCCCCCCCAAAAAAGCCCTGCTGTTGTGCTGACACCATAGCCCTGGTAAATATGACCCATTTAGGACAGACTTCATCTTCCGTTCACCAGCCAAAGCCAGTGCTATAGCTTTGTGGCTACCTCATTTACAGGCCTAAACCAGCAGTTTCTGAGCAGAATGATACCTGCCCCCCCGACCTCCACCACTGTATACCACTTCCTTTCCTGTACACAAAAAGGTATGCACTGTAAAAATCAAACTGCGTCTGTAACAGATGTCAAGGCTTAGATGTAGTTGACATCTGACTGAAAGGTACAAATGAGAGAAGCTCACTGTAACACTGAATTTAAGTTCAAGAATGAAAAAAGGCAATAAACTAACAGCTCTCGCTGTAAAAATGTAAATATTAATTCTGTTTAAAAATGCATCTCCTACAAGTTGACTCCTGTGAGATTGAGCCAGATTTTTTGATTGATGCATGTGTCCATTCGTGCTGTATATGAATAGGTTAAACTTTGACATCTGTAATGCACAGATCAGTTAATCCTCTGCCCTTGTTTCCCCTCCCTTCATGTGAGCCCATATGATCATCGCAGTGGCTATCCAAAGGCGTTGCCATCTCGGTTATCCATCGCTGCATTCTTCCATAAAAAGAACTACTGTACTACGAATGTAACAGCAACGTTTCAGCCACCTCACCGACCATGGAAACCAATTCCACAAGCAACAAATCAGCGGTGTGAATTAAAGACTCATGACAGGCTCTCAGCTGCTTCTCAGCCTGTGCTTGTTCAAACTTGTTTGGGGTCAATTTTTCTTTTGAGGAAAACTCGAAAGAAGTGTGTGATGAAAGAAAAAAGTTTTAACGGGGTTTCAATTTATTCACTCTCAAACATTTGTATTCTTTTTCCTCACAATTAGTTGGAACAATCAATTGAAGCATTTGTGGAGCCGTCCTTATCTCCGCGACACACGTGGGAGGCCGAGAGGCAATCTGAGTTGGGGGAACAAATAACAGCTGATAAGCGTGGGTGGTGGAGCATGTGGAGCGTGTGGTCCTGCATGTGTCTGCATAACGCCAAAGTCTCTGTGTGCATGCATCTATGTTTGAGTCTATATGTGTGGAGGGCAAGCCCCCCAGGAATGGAATGTACTTCTTTGTACTGAGTTGCACACAGCAACAGCTCTCACGTGCAGTTTACGCCCCTTTTTAGAGAACACAAGTCAACAACGTCTCAAAGCGTCACCAAGGATGCGAACCAACGAACCCTGAACCCAGGACCAAACCAAGAAGCTAAGTCAGAAGCTAACCCAGATGCCAATCGAGAAACTAACCAAACACAAGCACTTATGGCACATATAGAGTTACCCATCACCCCGGCCACTACATGCTGGACTCAACCTACAACCCAAAGCTTCCTTTCCCCATGAAGAACGTGAGCCAAAAATAAAACCAAAAATACGTTTACAAGAGGACATTACATGTGATTGTAGCAAATGTATGGTCCTGGAACATGACTATCAATCAGCCCACCACTTCTCAGGCACAGTATGTTACCATCACGCTGATCACAGTGACACACAAACCTTTTCTGCGGTGTCATTGGAAAACGCCCTTCCAATAATCATTTCAAAAAGCTATAACCACAAACTGCATCATGTTCCTGCCCAAGGAATTGATCACACCAGTGAGTCACTAGCTAATAGGAAACAACAAGAAGCAGAATTATCTGTCTCTGTGTTGTTGTAAATTGAGCAGACCCCTCAACCTACACATTGCAGATTGCGATTCTACTCCATCACTTATCAGGCTTTTCCTGGCATGCATGCAGGAAAGACAGACATCAGCGGCCCAGTGCGAGGTGTTGTTTGGGAGGGAGTTTTTGGAAAGGGACAGACTGGGGCGCTTACAGCCTGCAATATGTACTCACAACAAACACGAAACAAGTGGAATTAAAGCTGGACGCACCCTGAAGAGGCTCTTACTTCCAGGTTAAATGCATCAATAAATCAAAGTCGGAAAACATGAAACTAGTCAAAGCGATATTTAGTGAATTCAATGAGTGGAAGGTATGGTTGAATGAATTGCTGTCAGAACAGACAATCAAGACTGTCAGGAGGTAAATCCTCGAACACTGACTCAACGGACTGATACTTAAACTTGCGCCACAGACTTGGTTATCAGTTCGATCTCTATCCCAAACAATTCATGGATCAATGTGTCCTGTAATTCCTGACAGCCTGAGGGGTAACTCTCTGATTGGTAGACGTTCACATGAGGCCCGCATGCATTATCAATGGAAAGATCGAGTTGATTACCTCACAGAAGTAAACCGTGTGTCTCTTCCAACATGAGCTTTTTGGCCCCTTGAAATATTTGTTATTTCTCATAATTTTAAGGCTAAAAATGAAAACTTCATATCAAAAATGACCATTTGCAGAAGCACTTGCCTTAAAATTTAGCTTCTTTGGCTGGAATATATCAACAAAAGCAAAAATGAATTCCAGGAAGCTGCAGGGGCTGATCAGATATAGTTACTCGGGTTGACTTTAGCCCAGAGGCACTTTAGATACGTGATATAAAGAGCTGAACTAGCGCAGGTCTTGTCTTCCTGTTGATTTTGGGTCCGCTGTGTTTAGTGAAACAGAAGATGTTCATGAGTGTGTTATCTGTCAGAGGCGTCTGGAGCTGATCCCGGTTCACGCTTGGGGTCTTCAAATCCTCCATGGTGCACATGGTGTGATGCAAAGCTCTCCAAAAACACTCTGGGTCAGCTTGTAGCTCAATTCTCACCTTAAAGTTGATTTTGCTTCTTATCTGTTTCTCTCTGATGCTTTATGCCCAAATATGGAAGCCAATAAGATAGTAGACCTAAATGCTGCAACAACTGCAGAGCAAACGTAGATTATGCAGTCCATAACAACCAATCATGTTGAAGTTAAAGTTAGCCTGACATTATCAGCTGACCTCTGAAAACAACTAGAGTTTAAACTTGGAAGAGTGAATCACTTAATAGCAATAACGATTTGTTGTCGTTAGCACCAAATTTTCAGTTACTGGAGTATTGCTCAGTGGTTCCCATCATCTTGTCATTTGATGTCCTGTCTCCTGTACATACACGTCAATATAAAAAGACATACTAGTTTGCAATATCTTTTTTTTCTACCCTTTGTCTCTCTTCAGCCTCCCAATGCTTAATGATGCATGCTTGGTTTAGAAAGTGATGGAGATGGTTGTGTGTTGTCTCTGATGAACTTATCCAAATGCCTCGTGTGAAATTGTGCGCTGGTTTATCAAATCTCTGCAACAAAGGTGACAATTGTGAAATTAGCATTGGTTAAAAATGTTTGGTTACGAGTCATTGAAGATTTTAGCCTGAAATGAAAAAACACTGAACGCAGTTTTTTGTAGTCCTTTTAGCTAACAAATTGCAAAGTTGGGGGAATTCATCATCAAGCCCAATGATTCATATTTCTACTTAGATTCAAGAAGAAAGCACCAACACCAACTGAACAGGTGTTGACACAGGATCATGTTGTTATGGCTCTTTGGATAATCTAAAAGTTATCATTGTCAGATTTGTATACTTTGAAAACATGCAGAGAGTTGCTTTTTTCCACCAGCAGATGCTGATGATCCAGCTGAACTGAACTGCAGGCAATCAGTCTCAGATGCGGCCCAGACGTCGCACGTATCAAATGTTTATTGCCGTGTCTCAGACAAGCAATGCAGATATGATCCTGATTACTACATCTGTTTTGAGTGTGTAAGCTCCAGTCCAAGATTATTCATGTTGCTGGAATGTGTCGACACAAATCATGGACCAGATGGTGGTTTGATCCCTGCTTGTGAAAAAAGGAAGACAGAAAGAAACCACAGTGATGAACAGGAAGACTTATGGAGAAAATGATTATGTGATTACAGTGGGGTCCTGGGGACGAATGAGGGTCCACACTGCAGCCTTCATCCTACATCCGAGCTTGGATTTCTTCTCTGTGGTTCTTTGCTACACCTCTGCCTCAGCCGTGGTATGCTGATGGCCCACTCCCTTCCTCCTCCTCCTCCTCTTCGTCAGACATCAGGTCCAGCGCTCAGGCTCAGCTTAGGGTTTTTTTTATCTAGGTTTGACCTTCCACCTCTGTCGTTTCCTCCAACCCAACGCAGAGGGGATGGAAGCATGTGTCCAATAATGGGCGCCTTTCAGGCTTGATTAATGGAGTGAGGAGTTTGCACACACCAGAATGATACCTGCACGTACACGCAGACTGACACAAGACTGCACCACCTGCCTGGTTTGGACTGTACTTGTGGCCTGCTTGTGGTTGATGCACAAAAAGGGGGGCGAAGGGGCCAGAATGCCAAGCATCTCAGGTGTGTGTGTGTGTGTGTGTGTGTGTGTGTGTGTGTGCGCACGCAGTTCTGTGCAAACATCTTTCACACTGGAAGTGTGGATTCATTGCTCAGTGCTTACATGGAGCACTTGTCCTCGGAGGGACAACGTGCCCAGACAAGGGTCCGAATGAACTATCTGAAGTGGTCCGAGAAGGGAGAAAGCAGTGAACCAGTGGCAGTCATTCGTGTGGTCTCATGCAAACCCCAGCACACAACAGTCTCTACTTCTGAGAGGATCAGTGAACATCCTGGTGCCAGACACCCCTGCAACGCCCCGCCCCTCCCCCATCAGAGGTTATTAAAGTAAACGGGGAAGCAACACAATAGGAAGTGTCTGGTCATGTTGTAGATGGTTCCTGTCAATCATAATTGTCAGCTATGAATGGGGGTGTTTCGAAGTGAGTCAATGAAGACGTTGAACAGGAGCTCGTCGGCTGCAACCGTAAAGCAGCCAGACGGCTGTTTGGTATCGTAAATGTGCCCCGTTCTGGAAATGTTACGTCTAGCAAGTTGGACTCCATCAGTAATAAAAAGGTCACATGATCACAGAGGCGGAGCTGTGCTCCTCCTTACCCTCTGTCTTTGGGGCACCGCGGGCGCAGATCTCACACAGGCATGCATGAGTCCTGCTGCCTATTCATGCCGAGGCTGCGAGACGGACGGCGTTTGGAGGGTCGCAACCCAACGCCACACAATCGCTGCTTTCATTTGCGCGAGCTGAGACGACTTCCAGAGTGAGTCAGGTTGTAGAGGGGATAACCGCACGACTTGTAAAACGCTTCCTCTCATTTCTCAAGCTGGCAGGACAGGAGCGCAGTGTGCTCATCTGGTAAAACCATCTCTCGCGTGCGCACGCACGCACACACACACACACACACACACACACACACACACTACATCTGGTCGGTCACTCACTCGCCATGGTGATAAGTGGAAATCTAGAGATGTTTTGATCTGAAAGAAATCTGACTGAAGCAGGAAACAAAAAGAAAGAAATGCTGATACTTTTTAGTGCATATGGAAAGGAAGGAGGCTCAGCGTGCTTTCACACCACTTAGTGTGGACCACAAGCTGTACTACTGAGCGATTAGGAGAACTGTCTGCGCATATCTGCTGACAGGATGAAGAGCTCCTGCTGGAAATGACATCTGGATGACTTCCTGCATGGAAACATAGTGACTGAGCAAAGCAAAAAGGGACCAGCGCTGCTTCAGTACCACTTTGTCACACATACGCCAGGTCTCGGAGGGGCTGGTTCAGCGCGGCCTGATGGCATTCATGACCGTGCCCAACAAGCAGCACGGCACAAGTCTCTTTGCACCATGCCCAGATGTGTCTAGGGTGTCCATGAAGGTTTTGCACAGCTGGAAAGTGAGTGGAGGAGCTGCAGGCAGGCCGTCTGTCATCAGTCAGCAGAACATGATCCACCGCTCTTCTCCGCTGCCGCCCTGCAATTTCCACATTGTTAATCTGCCGCCTGACCTCCGTCGTCCCGTTCCCTGCCACCAGAGCGAAAAAAAACCCTCAAGAGAGGAGAGGAGGGAACCCGGTTCTCATGCTGCCTTCAATTGGATCCAGTTTGTTTTTCTACGTCCTCTTCTGTAATCTATCGTTTTTCCTTTTTTGCTTTTAATTATTGTTGCCCCTCACATGATTTTCTCAAATCTCCTTGGTGGAACAGATCAAAGGAGGTTTGGGTGATTTGTGCGGGCGGGTTCATCAACACACGTTCTCACAAGCAGGAACGTCTAAGTACAGAGCGAAGCTCTGAGGAGAGTGTTTTCTTTCTTCCAAAAAACATAATTAGTGTTTTGCTATTTTTTCCTCGGCAAGATGATTCATGTGTCGGTCTTTTGCATATTTTGCCTCTTGCTTTTTACACATTTTCATAACATGCTGAGCTTCCTTTAATTAAAGAGTGCGCTGCTCACCCAGAGCTGTATGGCTTTGCAGTGCACACAGCACAACCTCTCCTCCTTGATCTTTCAGGCAGACCGCTAATCAAAGGAAAACAGCGGAGTGGCTCTGATGCTTCTGTGACTCTTCTACAAATCCCCTGGAATGAGTTTGCTTCAGCTAGTTCAACTGTTGTTTGTCGCAAATCCAAGTTTGTCCGATACACAGCAAGAGACAGACTGCACGAAAAAGAAGTCAATCTTTGTGAATGCCTCTGACCACCGCTGACACTCAGGACTGCACTGAAACACAGGCTGCATTCACAAGGCGACAGGAAGCTAATTAATTTGGCCGCAGTTGCGCCAGCCTCGCTCAGGCCTCGCACTGGCGAAAGTTAATGTAAACCTGAGCCAGCTGTCTGCTGAATGTGCTCCCAGACCCAGTGGATCTGTAAGTGGTCAGTGTGTTTTTTTTTTTTACTGTGTACCCTGGAAGAGCGCCCATCCAAGTGGGTTTCGGCGCTCTGCGGAAGGTTACCAGCTGGCGGCACCCGTTGGCAGCCCGAGGACTTTGCTTTGCGACGCCGGCCACTGCCAAGGTGGCGCTCCAGGCGCTGGTGGCGGTGGAAGTGGATCAAGTGAAGGTCAAGCAGGAAGACAATTCCTCCGCGCTCAGCCCGAAAAATGGGCAAAGCACGACAAATTAGCATCTCGTACATCAACTGTGAATGTGAACATTAAACAGATATTCATGTAAAGTGAGAGTTTACTCCTTTAAAAGCTTCGCCTCTCGTCTTCAGCTGTGATTCATGTTTTATAAACCAAAGACATCTGTTGGAACACAAACACAAACAAAGAGAGATGGAGGGGACTCAAATGAAACCGAGCTAAAGAGCAGTTGAGCACAGGTGGACACAGGAAGTTATGGCTGCCTGCTGGCAGGATGTCATGAAAATTTCTCGACAGATTTAGAGTTTTGCAGGATGGGTGGGGTGGCACAAGCGGCAAACGCTTCAATTTCAGTTGTCATCCAGTGATCCAAGATGATAAAAAAAAGGTGTGGGTCCTTTAACAAAGTCTGGTGTGCAAGAAGTGGATGCAGGAAAGTTAAGCGGGCGTCTTGGCAGAGGTACGCGTTTTTAGTTTTGCTTGAAGCAACAACAAAAAAGGGTTCCGAGAAAGAGACAGCATTCATGATGATGCCTGTTAGAAAAAACTGGCAGGAGCCATCCGGGTTGGAGAAGCACTCCTCTGCGGAGCTCCGCCCATCCTTGTGCAGCCCCACTCGGTAAGTGCCTGTGCCAGAGTTGCAGAGGAGGAAGGGGCCCTCCCTACAGGAAAGAGGACATTTGTTTCCCCCGGCTGACCCAAGCGGGCCGGCCACTATTTGTTTTGGGTGGGCGATCTCTTCCTAATGAAGCCCCGGTTGGGCTGGAGGTCCACGGAGCTACAGAGGAGGTGTCAGTGGCGATCGGTCTGGGTGGATTTCTCTCTAAACACCAAAGAAGGAAATGAGAGATATGTAATCCCTGGACACTTCTTCTCTTTACTCTTCTGAAGACTTGAACCTGCAGCTTTGGACTTGTTTTGTTCCTCTTTGTAATTGTAACTTGAGTTGCAGCAGTTGCATTGTCATCTGGAGAATGCACAGAAATTGCAAGAAACATATTCTAATAAACAATCATGGGAACTGCATGAAAAGTGCTTGAAAACTGATGGAAGCAACTGTTGAAGATTTCAAAGTCATCAAGCAAATCAGCAGATAAAGACTTTCGTGGTATTTGTTATTGACATGGTCCATCTCCCTGAGTCTTGCTCTTTTTCCATTAATCATTCCACTGATGACTTTCTTCCACCCAGTCCTCCTTGTTATCCTCCCTCTCCAGCTGTAAGCCATTGTAGCTGGAGCTGCTGGGCAGATGAAAATGTGACATTTCATCGTGCTGTCTGTTTGTGTGACTTTGTTCTCAGGGGGGATTTTTATTCACACTTTCTGCTTGGGGTGTTTTTATGGATTTGCCATACGTAAGAAATGGTGCAGTCATGGGTCCATCTGTGTGTGTTTGTGTGCATGGAAGAGAGAGAGGAAGGGGGCTAAAGAAAACGGACAGCAAGCAGACGATTTCTCAGAAGAGCGGCGCGACATAGCGGATTTACGGAGAGCTGCGTGAATGTCGTCCGTCCTATGCACTCTGGGAGCTGTCTGGACTGTGGGCCAGACTGTGTGAACACAAACACGCGTCTTAATCACAGTAGCTGCTGATATGACTTGGACTGTGGGCCCCAGCCTCCCAAACAACCGATCACAAGCTGGCTGAAACAAGGTCGCACAACTTAAAGTCTGCTAGTGATCGATGCTGTGCAGCTTGCTGCGTTCAAGCCGACTCTTCAGTCGCTATTCAGATCCTACTCGTTGTTATCCTGTCTGAATTACATGTGAGAGGTCTGGCCAGACTTTCAAAGGTGACTCAAACCATGACCTCATGAGCAGTCTGTGTGGAGCCCCTCCCACATATTGATTGAATTAAAAAAGAAAAATGAGCCCGTCTGTAGGATTGGAAACAGCACAATCCACACACAAAAAAAGGTTTAAGTGGAATGTTTTCTAACCTGTACATTGCTCAAAGAAAAAAGTTTGGATCTGCTTCAGACAGAGTAAATGGATCACAGACACACATGCAGCGTTGGGCTATACGAGCTCACCAATCTCCCCCTGTTTGCAGACAGATGTGCGTGCCTGCGTGCGTGCGTGCGTGCGTGCGTGCGTGCGTGCGTGCGTGCGTGCGTGCTTGCTTGCATGTGTGATCACAATGTGGTGGAGTTCCAAAGTGAATCAAAAAATGATTTTTGGATATCTTATTTGTTCTCACAATAGCCCATTCAAATAAACAAGAAAAAAAACCACACAAGGATGTTTCTAGCTGTTTTCTACTTCAGTCTTTAGCTTGCATAGGATTTTGTTCTGCATTTTTATATATTTCAGAAAATTGTAAGATGAAATATCAGGTTTTCCCCCTCTCACACCAGATGCAAACTGCCAGAGTTTTTTCTCTTATCCAGTAATAAAAGCACAGCCACAGTCCAGGACAACTAAGCTCATTTCACAGGTGTCGGATGATGGGCTCTGTGCAGGCCACTGAAGCTCCTGGACACTCGCATGGAGTGGCAGGTGAAGCAGTTCTAAAAGGAAAGCATTGTGTTAAAAAAATGCATTGAGAAAAAGTATTGTGAGCTCACTGGACATGATGGTGTAGCCACGTTAACAGCAAACTCAATGCACACATTCACACAGGCACAGAGTTCACATGTAAGATACAAAGGTGTGAACATGTTTACCCTGAAAGTTATAATTAGTCAATATGTTTATGAAGACATGAATGCATGCAGCTGAACGAACATGTTAAGTTTGTGAAACTAGTCTGAGCTCAATCAGCAGCAGTCATATTACCAACCCAGCCCAACACACACACACACACACACACACACACACACACACACACACACACACCCGCGCGCAGGCACAAACACACACACACACACACACACACACACACACACACACACACACACACACACACACA
>JASSRZ010000629.1:0-12425 GCA_032164315.1 Malacoctenus gilli
ACTCACTCACTCACTCACTCACTCACTCACTCACTCACTCACTCACTCACTCACTCACTCACTCACTCACTCACACAGACACACAATGTTAGGGAGGCTGGAAGGAAAAAGAAGAGGCAACAAACGAAAAGCAGCTTGTTGTGTTGGATTCATCAGATGCATCATGTGATGTGAAAATAACAGGACACAGATTCAACATGCAGCAGGCGTTTCAGCCACAGGGGGGCGCAGCACCGACCTTGGATTTCGGACTCCACGTCCTGAGATCCAGAGACTGGATCAGACACAGAAACCATCATGTTAGTGTCCGGCAGACAGGCAGTAGATGCAGTGACCATGCAGTGAAGCCAACCAATCAGATGGACAGACGCTGAGCCTGCTCACCGCTCAGAGGAGCTCAGAGCAGTAACATCTGTCATGCTGTCATTATGCCGTCATATACTCAGATAACACTGATATTCTGAAGTATCAGCGCCACTTAAAGGTCTTAAATGCAGTGAACGTGGAGAATTCAGTATTTTTTTAGATAATTAATGTTCCCAAGGATGCACAAAGTTGTGTGTGTGTTTCTTAGGGAAAAAGCAGTGACGTTTCCAGTTGGGCGCTAGCTACACACCTGCAGCCTCCGTGCCCGATATGGAGTCTCCCTCTACACCTGGGTGATAAAGGACAGGATGAACTCAGTGTCAAACAGGAGCAGAACACATGCTGCAGCACACACGCACGCATGCACGCACGCACGCACGCACGCACCTGCGGCCTCCTGGTCTGGTACCGGCACGTCCGTCGGCCGGACGCTCGAGGACGCAGCAGCTCTGGTTTCTGTGGGGGGAGAAACATTTACAGATGCATGCAGATCTTAGTGTCCACATGTGTCGTGGCACGGTCCTACACCAACATGATCACATGACCACGTAGGAGCACGTCCACATGTAAGCGGAAAGCTTTTCTGATGAGTCAGCATGTGGCGTCTGTAAACTGAAAGGAACTCGGAGTCCCCACACCAACACACTTGGAAAGAACAATTCAGGTGGGCCGAGCATCTACGGCTTTTGTTCACATGTCACAGGGTGACAATAAAAGGAGGTCAGCTGGCAGGTGAACGCCCTCACGTCTGACACCAAATGGGGGGGGCTGCGAACACTCCTCAGCTTTCAGGTCAGAGCTTCCTCACCTGATTCCTCCTGATCTGCTCCCTCCTCTTCAGCTGGTTTCTCCACAGCTGGCGCCTCCTCCTCAGCTGGTTTCTCCACAGCTGGCGCCTCCTCCTCAGCTGGTTTCTCCACAGCTGGCGCCTCCTCCTCAGCTGGTGTGCCCGCGCCTGGACTCTGTGCTGCTTTGAGGCCTGTCCAGGAGTTAGACAAGTGGATCATCAGACCAATGGCAGGCTCCTCTTCATCATCAGAGGGTTATGGTTGACCTCAGTGTGACCTCACTCTATGACATCACATCATGACCTCACTGTGTGATCTCTGTTCCCCCTCAGGAACACTGAACCTGGGTACATTAACACTCTGGGACCTTCATGAGCTCCAGTTTGGATCCAGAACAACTCTCAGGTGTAACTGTGCCTAACTTTCATCAATGAGCCTAAAATTAATAGATTCCCACAGATTAACCCTGCAGATGCACTCAGGGACTCTTGGTAAAACAGAGACACTGTGGACCAGCTAACCAGCAGGAAACATCGAGGCGCTACTGGTTTCTAGTGCAGTGAATGGTCTGATAAGGAAAAGAGCAGGAAGTCAGAGTAGAGCAGGAAGTGTGAGCTGGGCAGAAAAGGCTCAAGTTGATGCCATCTTTAATAACTCTTCACAGCAGGACGTTTCCTCACTCGTTTACAAGTGTTGTTGTCGTCAAGTGAAACCGGCTGCTACACAACAAAGACACGCAAACTGGGTTGTAAACCAACATTTATTTACCAAAGAGTCTATTGTGTTGAAAAGAAAAGCTCAGCTTGTTTCAGAGGGAAAAAAACAAACAAAAACACTCTAATGCAACAAAAACACAAATTCAACTGAACTGTCAACTTAAACCAGCAGGAAGACAATGTGAAACCTTCCAGTTTGTAAGACGAGACGACAGAAGCCGCAGACATGAATATATATGAACTAACTTCCTGTCTGACTGTTACTTCCTCCTTCATGGACGGACGTTAGTCTTCACAAAAATATGTTTCACATTTTAAGGCTGAAAATCAAGCTGTAGATTCTCTTATTTACACATTTTTCTTCACCCAAAAAATCCCAAACTCTTAAACACGACATGCTAACTGAAGCAGGAGGCCTCATCTTCCTTGACTTTGTTACCTTCTACTCAGGTGGGAGAAAATACGGTGACATCTAATGGTGAGACAAAACATGACAGCAGTAACAAAGGGAGGAAAAAAACATAAGAAAACCAGTAAAGTTTCCGCTAAGAATCCAGTTCTTCACCATTAGATCTGTATGAGTACTGACTTTATTCCTTCAGTTTCTCGTCACATCCACAAAGTTCCTTGTGAAAAAGATCTTTTTCGTGATTCTGACGAACTGACGTCAAAAATGAGGAGATGCTGGAAACTGAAGCTCAGGAGAAGGTGGAGACCTCTAGTGGCCGAGGGACATATGACAATACAGACGAAAGCAATGGAGAGTTGTAAACATCATAGTTGGAAGTACAATGTTTCCCTAACGAGGAAGTGGCTTCGACACCTGGTAATGGTAGAAACCAGTTCAATTTTCACCCGATGCTTAAATTGCTGACTTTTAGTGTGAAGATGCAACTTTTAGAGCAAAGTTTGACCTTTTCTTGAGAAGTTTAACTATTAGTGCGACGTTTGAACTTTTCCTGAGCAGTTTGGCGGCAGGCTTCAGTGAGGTTACAGGATGCGTAACAGGCTGAGAGGGTTTGAGGGGTTCGGACACTACAGGTGCTTTACATCAATGCACCACTGGAGGGCGCTCACTCAGTAAAAACAAATTTTTTGTCTATTATTTTGGTGGTTTAATGTGAAGGGAGTGAAACCAAATTTTGTTTTGTTTCGTGCAAACACCATCGACCAATCAGAGTCCTTAGCACCGTTAGCAAGGCGGCCGCTTGGCAGCGCAAGGTCACTTCTTCCTCCCCTCTGCCTCCCTCCTCTCCCTCCTGATGGGTGAGGCGCCTGCTCTGTCCCCTTCCCTGATGGGAGGTCTTGGCTGGGATGCGTTGGCTCTCCGGGCGTCCTCCTTGGGGGCGGGGTTTCGAGGTTTTGCCGGCAGCCTGTGGGCCTCCGTCCTCTCCTGGAGAGCTTTCTCTGTGGCGAGCCGCTGCCTCTCCATCAGCTCCTTGTCCTTCCTGGCCGCCGTTTCTTTCTGCAATCTCTCTCTCTCCTGAGCCATTCTGGCTCTTTCCCGGGCGAGACGCTCTCTCTCCACTCTTTCCCTCTCTTCTTTCTCCTTTGCCGCTCTCTCCATCCTCTCCCTTGCAAGTCTTTCTTTTTCTCGGGCCAGTTTTTCTTTCTCCAGTCTTTCCCTCTCCTGAGCAATCCGTTGCCTCTCCGCTCTCTCTTTCTCAGCCCTCTCTCGGGCGACCCTTTCTCTCTCCAGCCTCTCCTTTTCTTTGGCGATTCGTTCCCTTTCCACTCGTTCCCTCTCGGCTCTCTCCCGGGCAATCCTTTCTTTCTCAAGGCGCTCCCTTTCCTTCGCGACTCGTTCCCTCTCCAGTCTCTCTTTCTCCGCCTTCTCACTGGCGATCCTTTCTCTCTCAAGGCGTTCCCTCTCCTTGAGGATTCGTTCTCTTTCCAGTCTTTCTTTTTCTGCCTTTTCTTTGGCAATCCTTTCTTTTTCAGCCCTCTCCCGTGCAAGTCTTTCCCTTTCTTTTGCGATTCTTTCCTTCTCCACTCGCTCCCTCTCCAGTCTCTCTTTCTCCGCCTTCTCTTTAGCCATTCTTTCCCTTTCTATGCGTTCTCTCTCCTTGGCTATCCTTTCTTTCTCTTGCCTCTCCTTCTCTGCCTTTTCCCTTGCAAGTCTTTCCCTTTCTCTGGCGATCCTTTCGTTTTCGAGTCTCTCCTTTTCCTTGGCGATGCGTTCCCTCTCCAGTCTCTCTTTCTCTGCCTTCTCCTGAGCGATCCTTTCCTTCTCGAGTCTCTCCCTCTCCAATCTTTCCTTCTCGGCCTTCTCGCGCTCCAGTCTCTCTCTTTCCAGTCTTTCTCTCTCCAGCCGTTCTCTCTCTAGTCTCTCCTTCTCCACCCTCTCTCGCTCCAACCGTTCCCTTTCCTCTTTGGCTGCCTTTTCCTTCTCTTGTCGCTCCAGCTCTTGTCTCTCTTTTTCTGCTTGTTCTCTCTCCATCCTTTCTTTCTCTGCCTTCTCCTTCTCTGCCCTCTCTCTCTCCATCCTTTCCTTCTCCGCCTTGTCTCTTTCTATCCTCTCTTTCTTCAGATTCTCTTTCTCCTTCTCCACCTCCTCTTGCTCCTCCTTTAGCTTCTTCTCGGCATCCTCCAGTGCTTTCGCCTTTAGCGTCCAGGCCGCCTCCTTTTGCTCGTCCTCCTCAGCAAAGAAGGCGCTGATCTCTGCCAGTGCCATGCGAGCAATCCTCTTTGCTTCGATCTTCTCGTGGATCATCCTCAGTTCTTCACGCAGGGCCGAGCGCAGCTTGGCTCCTCCCACCGGTAGGTCTGAGGTGTGAGGTTGACAAGAGTTCAGGGGTGTGTTGGCGACACTCGTTAGCGTGCCAGGAGTCACCGCAAACGAAGGCTGTTAGAGATGCAGGACGTGGGAGGAGTTGTTACGACACAACCAGGAAACCTCTATGAAGCCGCATAAAAATGGCAACAGGCACCTTCAAAATAAAAGTGCCTGGCATTCCTGTTTTTAGTGGTTATGTAACTCCAGGATCATGCAGCAACCAAACCATACTATTTAAGTTAATATACAGAATTCACTTCTGAGTGGTAGCTCACAAATGATCTAACATGCAGCTTTTATACCTCTGGTCCTGTTCTTTTTACCAGCAGCTTCTCCTGCAGTTTCCACTGATACAGAAAAGAAACAATCTGCTCAGTCATAAATACTACAAACACAGCCGGCTCACAGCAGCAGGTCAGTGCTATTGGAGGCTCAGGTACCTTTTAGTTTAACGGGCGGATCGGCCGCCGACGTCCCACCTCCTGGGAGAAAACCACATGTGAAGGTGTTTAAGTTTTGATGCACCACGAAACGGATTCTCACAGCAAACCAAGCGAGCAAGCGAGCAGCCTCCAGTGACCAGGCGGGGGCGCTGAAGGACTGGGAGGATTGTGGACATGCAAACAAACCACGGGGCCCACACAGACACGAGTTAGTGTGTATACACACAATTCCTCGAACACACACACACACACACACACACACACACACACACACACACACACACAGTACCTTTCCTTACAGCACGGCTCTTTAGTTTCTTCTCGTCTGAGCCCATACACAAGAAACAGAGTCACATTGAACCATCTGTCCACCACTTTACTGTAGTCACATTCACGTCAGCCACTAGAGGTCACCATACATTTGGAAAACATATTTGCAACTTTTAAAGTGGTGCTTCTCTTCTGAGCACTAGTGAAAGTTTGTTTCCTGCCTCGCGACTTTGCCTACCTCCAAAGAAAAGAGCAAACTTTTTCCCCAGGAGCCACCCCAAAAAGAAAAAGTCATAGCCTTTAAAATAAAAGGAACTGTGCATTATTCCCAGTTTATTTGTATTGTGTTGGTTTCTTTTGGATGCACCATCCCCCCCACCCCCCACCCCCCTCCCCTCCCCAGCAGGATGGACCTTGTGCTCCATAGTTTCTATGGGACTGCTGAAAAGCACCTGCAGCCATTCAGCTGGACATCCGACACATCGGTCAGTCAGGTTCGAAAATTTGGGGTCATGTTGAGTCTTTGTTGGACCCCCTATAGGGAAAACCAGGCATCACACTGCCCTCCTCCTCCCACTGGGCGGGGCCTCTGCCAGGCCCAGCCTGCTCCTGATTGGTCTGCAGATCGACCACGTGGACCAATCATACTGACTGGGTTCCTATTGGTTCTGAAGGTCCAAAATGACCCCTTGGACCTCCTTGTCAGATGAGGAGGTGCTCCCAGCCTCTTGCGCCTCCTCTTCTTCCCCCTCCTCCTCCTCCTCCACCCCCTCCTCCCCGCCTGGTTCTACTGGCGAGGACACTACGTCATGGAGGAAGGTGAAGAAGCCATAGATCCAATCAGATCCCTCCTCTGCTAAAATATTAAGAACTTCCTCAAGCGACTCGGCGTTGGCACTACCACTGCCATCTTTGGTCAAGCCTGACGGAGAGAGAGACAAGGAGAAAAGGGGAAGAAAGGGGAAAGTGGTGCCATGGAGGAATAAACTATAAAAGACATGAGGAGGAAGACAAAGAGGAAGAGGAGGAGGAGAAGGGTGAAGGTCAAGAGGTGACGGTCGTAACAAAAACGTTGGATGAAAAATAAGATGATGAGGTGGGAAGAGAGAAAAATAGTGAGTTAAAGATGAAACAGACTTTGAAAAAGTCATCACTTCCTGTTTCAGTCCGATAACCTCATTGTCTTACAGACAGAAATTCTCCTGACGCACAACTCCTGGCTGTAACACAACTCTACACAACTCTGACCTCCAGCTGCTGTCAAGAGTGATCACAAGGCTTTATATTCTCTGACCCAGCTCAGGTGCTGTCAGGCCAAAGGAGGTCAGAGGTCAGGGGGTCAGAGGTCAGGGGGTCAGAGGTCATGTTTAAAGATACTCAGTCCAGCTGAGTGGCTGCTGTGTGTTCATATCAGCCCCATAAGAACAAGGTGACGGAGCAAACTGCACCACCTGGAGCTCAGACCAAGGTCACAGCGACTTCCAGTGATCACAGTCACTCCACCGGGACGACAGAGAGGAAAATCAAAAACGACTTGCCGAGCAGAACTTTGGCGTCCTCAACGTCGAAGTCTCCGTCGCCATCTGCATCATACGCCGTCAGTTTACCTGACGGAGGAAGAGGAGGAGGAGGAGTTACACTGGCAGCAGGTTTGTAGCTTCAGACGAAACACGTGGTTTTGTTACTGAGATACTACTCTGTGATCCGCCAACAGGTCTGCTCACATGACAACAGGATGAGTTAGCATTTGCATGCAGTCGACCAGAAGTGAAGTATGAATGTCCCCAAACATTCATGGACGTTCACCTTATTATGACCAGCTGTGTTTGTTTACACCTTCACACAGAGGACACCAACTGCAAAGTTATCATCAAACTAGCCTGAAACCAGCTTAAAGCTCGTCTAAAATAGCTCCAAGCTCACTGAAACTGACCTAAATTTAGCCTCCAAAGTAGCTGTGAGTGTTTCCTCTGTGCAGTGATGCTTGTGAGTGTGACGCGCTGAGACGTGCAGGATGTCACAGCCACAGTGCGAAGGGAGGAAGGATGTGGTGATGGAGGCTCACACAGGAACCAGTTCAAGTTCCTCAGGTGGAAACGTGTTTGTAACACGATGATGGTGCTACATGACCAAATTTGTACACTGTACCTTGTAACACCTGTGAAAAGTTCATGCGAAACTCCTTCGCTCTGGCTGCGTGCAGAGAGAAGTGGGGGGGAATGACGAGGAGGAGGAGGAGGAGAATACAAAGGGAGTTGGTAGAAGAAGAAGAAGAGGAAAACACATTTGAATGACAGCTTTTCATAAAGAGATCAAACTGCTGTGACTCACAAGTCTTTCACAATAAAAGCATGAACAGACTCCGTGTGACAGCAAGCAGCTAATCTGAAGCCACATTTAGCATGAGGACACCAGCATTCGCCTCTCACTGCCAACCACAACTGTGTCATTCCTCTCTGCTCCTGTAGAGGGCGCAGCCACGCAGCTTCTCAGGTAGTTTACGTTCAAAGCCCCTTGTGGTCGGGATACTCACCGATGACGCTGTCGTAGTCGACCACGTCGAAGTAAACGACGGCCACAGAGCTCCAGACGCCCAGCAGAGCCAGGACCACTAGCCAGGTGAACATGGAGTACTTGGCACCTCCTCCACCGCCTCCTGCATCCCCTCCTCCTCCAGCCTCCGTCCGCTTCCCGTTCTTGCTCTCCACTGGCGTGGCCTTCCCCTCTGCACACACAAGTGATTTCTTCATTACATCTGCTGGCACTCCGACAGACAGCAGCCCTGTTATTCCTCAGTGAACATGCACGTCCTTAGTCACACCGCATCCTTCAATACTGAAAGCATGGGAAAATGGTGACCAGGACAGAAAGTTCCCACAGGGAAAGTGGGATGACACTGAAGGTCTCTTTCTGAGTAACCCCAAGTTCAATAAACTGCTGGTAAAGAGAAAATGTACTTAGTATAGTTGTACATTTTCTCGTAATGGAGTTCAGGTTGAGTTTGAGACCAGGAGGTGGACGCAGATCCTCCTTCCAACTGACAGGAGCAGAAACAAGCAGCTCAAAAACTCAGGAACACGATGTGGCTGCAGCTAAAAAGGGCAGAGTGACCCAGCACAGAGCGAGAGGGCGGGGCAGCCTGACCGGGGTGGGGGGTGGGGGGGGGGGTATAGAGATAATGACAGCAGCTGCAGGACATGGTCCACAAATATCCTGCATCATTGCTCTGGACTATGACAGGCAGGAAGAGACAAGTCATATAACGACAGAGTTACTCATCTTTAAGGCGCCACATTTATGACACTTCACAGTAAAAGCATCACACCAGGTTTAAATGAGTCAGACTTCACTTTTTAAACAAACTTTTTCACAGTTCAGGCACGAGAGGGACGTTACAATAACCAGACGCAACCTCCAGACAGTCAACAGGATGCTGGGCCACACCTGGGCACTCCAACACTTCCTGTGGCACCTTCACAATAAGACCAAGCTCTCACTCCAGGCAAACTTTACTTGTGAAAACCAGTTGTGTTAAAACATGCTCGACGGCCCACCGCACGATCAAACCGGGTCAGTGAAAACCACCAAACTTTCCCAGTCCATGCCACACCCCCTACCCGTCTCCGGGACAGCAGGTGGTGCTTCCTCCTGCGTCTGTCCCGCGTCCTCTTCAATGACGCCTCCTAAACGAACCGAACCGAGCCAGGTGAGAGGCGGGCCCCACTGAACCGCACCAACGTCACTCCTCCATCACTCCTACCTGTCTCCTCCTCTGCTAGCAGCGGCTCCTCCTCTTCAACATACGTCACCTCCTCTTCTTCTATCACCTCCTCCACCTCCTCCTCCTCAGCATGGATCTCCTCTACAGGAGCTGCTGGGGGAGGGGGTGGTGGGGAGGAGTAGGAGGCGCCGTAATGGCGGTAGCGCTGCATGGGGAGATCTCAAAGCACACAGTGCCACTAAACCAGCATCATACACACACATAATCAGATGCACACACACGCACACAAACACAAAGTATTGTAAAGATACAATCTGTCACAATTGGAAAAAAAATTCTGGGTATAGAAACGAATCACATGTGATACCACCGTTTGCCACATGGGGCGCTGTAAGTCTTTCCAACTTCCAGTCGGTTACTACATTGAATGGCTAATGCTGAATAACTCACAGCAAGACAGTGGACAGACTGAACACTAGAGTGGCTCACTACCTCCACCCACAGCACGAACGTGGAACTGCAGAAACGTCACATATTGTACCTTTAGGAGTGAAACAGATGAAGAGAATCCCAAAGACGCCTCACGATCCAACAGCCCAACATAAAGGAGGGAAGGTCTGAATGAGACTGAGCTGAGCAGAAGAGGGACAGAGCAGCTCCTCCCCGGCCTCCCCCACTCTTCCCAGCAGACCAGTGATTGTGTGTTGTCTGCTGAATGACCAGAACCTGATCCTCTCCTATTATTAGAGCTGACAAAACCCTGCGAGCGCTGTGCGACTGTGTTAAATGCCACAGAGGACAGAATAGCCCCCCTGTAACCTTGACACTTTGATTTTTTCAGCCCCACATATCTGAGGGCCGGCTCAGCTGTGGGAGATGTCACCTGAATTAAAGGGACAGGACGTAGACTCAGTCAGACTGCTACGTCTGCTCAGTGAGAAAGACACCTGAATGACTGGACTCCAACTCACTTACACATCAGTAACACGTGCTGGGAAATGTGGAACGACTGTGGCAAGCTGAACACACATAAGCACACACGCACATGTGTGCACAAGCGTGTACACACACACACACTTCCTTGTGCTGTTACAAAAAACGTCTCACATTTATAATCACATAAGTGCAACAAAAAATAAAGGAAACAAACTATCAGAACACAGTAAATCCAAAACAAGCAGGAAAACCTGCTGCATCCTCACACACACACACACACACACACACACACACACACACACACACACACACACACACACACACACACACACAACATTGTTCTTGATAACTGTCTGTCCAGATCTACTATAAGTCAACTGGTTCACACTCTAATGAGTTGCAATTTATGAGTTGGTTGGTTGATGATGACATCACTCAGTTTACCTGGTACTTTTGCAAAAATCCAAATATCCCAGATTATTGCAAGATTTTGTAATAATTTGAATATTTGAATAACACCACAAACATTCACTCATCAGTCATAATAATGATTTTCTGTTATAACCTAATAATGATCCAGGTTTAATGGACCTCCAACCTTAGTGACACCAAAGTCTTTCAAACTTAACGCCTGGTTAGCTGTTGTTAGCAGGGGGACATTTAAAGTAGCTCCAGTTAGCTTAGCAGCATTTTCAGGGCCACCTCCCGCACCGATGGACGAGCCGGTTAGCATCCAGCCGGACACTTCAACAAGGCTACATTCACTCGAAATAAACGACTGAAGCTCGTTGCTCACAAGGAAGTCGGACTAAAAGTACACAATGCTGATTTTGTGCTATTTCAGAGGCTCGTGAGGTCGCTGAACAGACTCCATTCAAAACTCTACTGGTTGACATTGTTGTCGATTAAAGGAGCGTAAACATCTTTAATCGTGAGAGTTCCCAGGTTAGCATTATTACAATGCAGTCTATTCACAGTTCGGCAGAAGCAAAGGAACACAACACAGTTTATTTCAATAAAGTTTTAGGCTTATTGTAGAATAACCTCGCATCCTGACAACCGACAGGACGCGCAGTCTGCCAGGAAAGGACCGTGGGAACAGCGGGCTAACCGGCTGTGGAGCTGAGGTTAGAGGTTCGTCATCGTGTCAAATTGTGAGCCGAATTAAACAACATGTTCTACCAATCCTTCATCACGCCTCAGTTCCGGTTTGCGGGAGTTAAAACGCTGCTGGCGTGGAGAACCACATAAGCACGTAGAACATGACGCGGGGTTCTGGCTCGGAGAGAGGCGCGTCCCGCACCGCCTAACAATGGTACCGACCTTTCTTGGAGTGGCTTTTAGGGTTCTTCCTCTGCGGCATCGTGTCGTCAGCTCTTCTGTCCGCGTTTCCCGTCGGATACTCCCTGAGCTAACGCGTTAATTTTGACGTAAACGATCAACTAAAGCAGCGGAGCGACGCACTTAGCAGTGATGCAGCCACCAGCTCGCCCCAAAAATCACGTCCCCCCTTGGATACCAGCAAAGCCAAAGTCCATAGTAACCGTGACTGAACTCAAGCTCGGCCAATCACAGCGAAGATGTCGGCGAATAGGCGGGATTAAAGGGCGCTCTCAAGGTTTTTCCACCAATCGGATTGTCGTACAGATTCCCTGTATCGTTCAGTTTGGAAAGGGGCAAAAACGTGGCAGAAGAAGAAGAGTTAGCAACATGTTGGGCGGAGTAAAGTCAATTATCCATCATTTCAACAACAACTTAATCTGAATGTGAGCTACAGGCTTAATAAACATACAAAATTACTAGACTCCAGATTGAAATCCCTCAAATTTGAATGTCTGGTACTTTCACATGTTTACATTTTGTATTTTATAGCTTGTGAATTAGTCACTATGGGGTTCTTATCTGTTTGTGCCTGTTCTGCATCTCTTCATTGACGGTCGTTGTGCAGCTACATCTCATTTGGGTTATTGTGTTTTTTGTTGTCAATGTTTTGCATGTACAAATTGTCATTTAGACTCCATGCACCTCAATTAGCCTGATCGTAGTATTCTCTTTGTGTCATCATCATTTTGTATCAATTACAGCTGTGCAGTGTGCTACTGCGCCTCCTGCCGTGCTCGCAGACATTCCTGAACATGTACCTGCACCTTTCAACCTGAAGAGGACGTTGTCGTTTAAGGTTTGACACAGTGGAAACGAACGTTTCACACGAGATACGAGCTTCATTTGGAGTTTCAGTCTGATGTTCAACCTCTGCTGCCTCACTTCTTGACACATTTTGTCTTTTCGAAAGGTTGTCGGCTTCAACCTATTGCACAGACATGCATACGCGCGCGCACACACACACACACACACACACACACACACACACACACACACACACACACACACACACACAAACACACACAC
>JASSRZ010000630.1:0-12418 GCA_032164315.1 Malacoctenus gilli
CACACACACACACACACACACACACACACACACACACACACACACACACACACACACACACACACACACAGACCTACAGTCATCTCAAGTCAGGCACTCCAGTCCTGCTTGATTTCTGCATACATTTTCACAAACACACCCTCTGTCATTTGGCTACCTTCACCTACATTTTTCTTTCCACATCTGTCAATAAGCTATTCTGACTGATACCCCGTTTACCAGCTGGTATAGATGTTTTCACTGACTGCTGAGTGCAACTGACACATTTTCTTCCTTGGTTATGGCTCACTCACTCATTCATTCTTTATACCGCTTAAAAGGTTCATGGAGAGTGTTTAAGATAATGGCACCTTGCCTACCTTGGTTCAAACCAAGTGCCTCCACTATAGACTAGAGCGCCAAATGGCATGCCAAATGTTGAGGACATCACCAGTGTTCTATCCTCCTTAACTCTGTCAGCAAACATCATGAACATGACATCAGAAGATTAAATGCCAATTTTGATCTTTTAACACTCTAACTGATTTTATAGTTGTGCAATGCAACATCAGCACACAAATTTATTTAAAAAGAAATACAAATAAAATTGGAAGCATGACTGTGTCCGAAAGTTGGTCAAGATAGAACTAGAATATTTATAATGAAGGAACAGCAAATACACTCAGTGGCCCTCATGGAATTGTTTGATATGTCTGTGAAAATACTGACATTGCTTCCAACTTCATAATATCAGCTTTTGAAAGGCTTCACAACAGTGAAACACGCACACAGACACACACACACACACGCACACACGCACACAGACACACACACAGACACAGACACACACACACACACACACACACACACACAGAGTCCCATCTCAGGTTGGCTTTTGCTTTTTTGTGATGAATGCAGCATTTGTGTCCAGGGCGTGGGCTTATTTCTGCTCAGTTGCCTGCTCAGACTAAGCTAAGCCTTGTGTTGCTGATAATGACAGCTGTGAAAAGAGTGGGGGACTGAATGAAAACCAGTGGGGGGGGGGGGCGAGTAGCTGTGGATCCAGCCGCTCTGCCCTGCCAGGCCTGTATTTACCATCTTTCTGTGTCCTGCAGCGTCACACAGGGGTGCACACTGCTCTGCCTCACTTTTGCTCTGTTTACCAGTGTGTAAGGGCTTATTTTTCTTTCTGAACGAAGACTGCCATATTCAAAAGCGCCCTTTGTTACGCTGAAGAAATCCTTCACCACATGGATTTTTCTACACTGTAGAATCGCTTGAAAATCCCCAAATTTGCTTTAAAACGTGTCGTTTCCAAACGGAAAGTGGCAGGAAAGTTTTGTACTGTTTTCAGAGGAGACATTTCGACTCCTGCTCCTGTTCATTATCAACATATGAAGGAATTTATTTTGGATTGAATCGTAAGAGACTTCACCAATAATAATTGGCTTCACCTAAAATGACTGATTTTGAATGTCCCTAATTATCTTAACCCTGTTGAGCAGTCGTACCAAATCACCCCTCTTCTTGTCAGCTAGGCTGAAAAACAGTTTTGCCAACTTGGCTACTTTTCCAAATCCTCCAGGCATTTTCTTTCTTTCTTTTTTTTTTTGACTTAAGTGACTCGTGACAAATTTCGTGACCATTTTTGGTGTTTTGGATTCTAAAATTCAGGCACGAGCCATTTGAGGCACTATCTCTACCTGATTTGGCTGACTGACCCATTCCAGCCTGGAAAACCTAGTTTGGCAACCAATGAATCGTGCATGTGCAAAGCCACAGCTCGTCCTCCCCTGCCAAACTGCCACTTATGCAAATGAAATGATGACATCATTTCGTGACTTATAGGGACTGATAGGACAGCCAAGAGTGACCTTCTTTACTGAAGGAATCGGAAACACTGGACTGACTCTCATGCGTTTGTGCATCCATACCAACAGTCTGGCATGTTAAGTGCCAAATTTGGAGCTCCTCGGATACTTTGGCATCGTGACAGAAATTCAAACAGAGAAGGGCTTTGGAATCGCTGGAGAGGAAGACGACCTACCGTGATACCAGAACACATAGATTACCACCTGCTGTGTTGCATTTAATGCCCCGAAGCTGTCGGCAGCATGATTTAGATAACTCAGCGTCCATCCTGTGTTCCCTCAGCAACACCAGCAGAGCCAACAGACTGGTAGCAGATTAGCTGCTGTTGAAACCAAACAGGAGGGCAAACGTGATACGTTTTCCAATGACATGGTCGAAAAAATGCTTTTTCCATATTTTCCACAGTGCGTCCCACAAACTGTGCACGTATCCGTGCGTGTGTGCTTTGTGTGTACAATTGAGAAAGTTTTTATATTGGACTGATATTTTACAATGATGAGATTTGGAAGCATTCTTTTTAATTCATGTGTAACATTTATAATTGTCTGAATAATTTACATTTTTAAATGCAATATCCCAAAGGACACATTATATATACTGTATACCATGTCTCATAGTGTTTGCTCTTAGGGGGCATTCTGCTAAAAAAAAACTTTCCACCACGCTGTGCCTGCTGCCATACCCCCTCACACTCACACCGCAACCTATCAGGAGGCTCACCGGTTCATTGCTGATCACTGCCACCTGCATCTTGTTGCCAGTGGCTCTGTGAGTGTGTGTTTAAGGCACAGGTCTCCAAACATTCAGCTGTCAGTTCATGTGCGATTCAGCGTGTTCCTGTTTGTTGGTCTTCCTCAACTGATCTCTGTGCTTGATCCAACCTGTTTGACCCGACAGCAACTGCTCTCCTGCCCCTGAACATTCTGTCAGTGCCTGTCAACCCCAGCCTTTGCCGGTGTCTTCTGCTGCTCACTCCTCTCCTCCTCTCCCAGACCACACTCCAGCCACTGGAAACATCTCCTCCACCCAGACTCTCACTCCGCCCACCCTCTTTCCCCTAATCAATGAAGAATCCTCTGGTGTTCGTGGAAAGCGTCTGGTTCTCCTGTCTCGTACTTGACCCGACATAAAAAATGGTTGACCCAACCACTGGAATGAATGGGAAATTTTTCATTTATTCATTTTTTTTGTAGATGACTGAATCAATAAAAAATATCTGTTTTTAGTTAGCTTTTTGCTTTTATATACAACTTTCATTGACAACACGAGTATGTTCATATATGAAACACAGCCCTTTGATTACATTCGGTTAGTAAGATGGAATGGAAACATTTTTTGGCGGGGTGCTGTGTGTTTAGCTGTGAGGTGACATTGAAAAAGTGAATCACTTGTCATGAAAACAATTTACAAACAACTGATCAATGTGGCCAGGTAGAGCAGTATGAAAAAGTTTGGGCACCCTTGATCATTGTCAAGATATTCCTTTATAAATCACTCGTTGTTCGGATAAGCAATTTCAGTTAAACATATCATATGTCAGACAAACACAGTGATATTTGAGAAGTGAAGTGAAGTTTCGAGGATTTTCAGAAAGTTTTCAATAATCACTTCAACAAAATTAGGCAGGTGCATAAATTCAGGCACCCCAACAGAAATGCCCCACAGCATGATTAAACGACCAAAGTTAGTGTGGGTAGCAAGTGTCTGTCGTGGAATGGTGTGTTCTTCTGCCATGCATACCGCACCTTGTTATGTCCAAATAACTCAATTCAGTTAGTTTCATCGAAAAGGCTCCCGGCATATGAATCTCCCATATAGCATCTCCTTGAGCAAAGTGCACTGAATAGTTGAACGATGCACAGTGACACCATCTGCAGTAAGATCATGTTGTAGGTCTTTGGAGCTGGCAACCATAAATACCCTTTCTCATGATAGGTTTCGCCTCTGTATGTAAGTCAAGGGTCAAAGAGCCTACCAAAGAAATTGTGTGTTCAAATCAATAAAACAACAAGGGTGCCCAAATTTATGCACTTGCTACTTTTGTTTAAGTAATTATTGCACACTTTCTGTAAATCCCATAAACTTCCTTTCAATTGTCAAATATCACTGCAATATGATATATTGACTGAAATTGTCGATCTGCAAAGCCAATGATTTATTAGGGAAAATCTTGAAAATGATCAGGGGTGTCCGAACTTTTTCATACACTGTAAAGGCATCACATTGCCTGACATGACATGATTGGAGAATGTGTTTTTCGTGCTATCATCAAACTGCAACACTTGATTTTTAGGAAAACACAATCAGGACTCGTATATCATGGTCTTCTTAAGACAATAACTGTGTGACAACTGAATTGTCAGGGTTTTATTATGGTGATATGGAACCATCAAGTATTATGGTAGAGTAAACAGAGGTGGTCCATGGTGAATGCTAGTGTATTCCCCTCAAGTGATAGCAAAAAGTGACAGTGCTGTGATGAAGGGCTAGGATTCAGATGGAGAGTTCAGGCTCTGGTGACATCAGCAGGGACGATGCTTTCAGGCGCATGAGTAATGGTGGCCCAACAGACCTTTTCTTTTTCGCCCTACGTTTTCTCCTACATTTCTTCACCAGCCTGGTGACCTCAATTTTTGAACTTGCTGGAGAAATCAAGTGAGCCAGTGAGGAGAGTTTAATTCTGCAGTGTTGGAGGGTGAGGCTTATTCAGACAAATGTGGACCGAATGTGTATGCATCCATGTGTATGCATCAGGCATGTTGATGGAGGCTGTGCGTGTCCACACTTCATAGGAGCTGTGAGGCGCAGTCACTGGGCTTGAAATCAAACAGAGTGAAGATTGTTTATACACTGCCAAAAGCAATTAATCTCCCCTCTCAATGGAAATTAATCGGATTAAACCTTCTCGTGGCCCACTGAATCTGTTTCCGTGTAATATGCGGACACAGGGTCTCTCGCTGCTTGCTCCGTCCAGTTTGATAATGCCTAGCCATTATGCCGCTCCCATTGGCCAGATTCACTGGTGTCAGCACCACAATGAGCAGTACAGTGATTCCTAAGTGTAATCACATTGTCCTGCTTGTCAGAGTTCTTGTCTTTCACGGTTGCGGAATGAGCTTTCGCTCTTTCACCAGTATCATATTCTGACCTTTGCTAAACATACTGAAGCACTGGGAGAAACTTGTTGATTTCAATGTCATCTCGGCTTCTCTGCCCGCAGGTTGAACACATGTTCACATGATGATTTGCCCTTTTTGAACCCTCTACTCCGCTGCATATTTTCCCACGTCGCTGTCCCACTTGCAGTGAACATCACTTTCTTATTGGTATGCAAATTCTGGCCGATACGATATCTGATAGTAATTTTGCGGTGATGGCCAATAACCACTATTTACTGATGTCGATTTGTTTTAAAAAAACATTTCTGAGATAACATTTTGTACAGACTGAAAATCATACAAACTGAAGTTTTGAATGTCTTCCTTTATTTTCCGAACATATTTTACTTTTAAATACAAGGACACGAGGCTACCATAAAACACAAGTAACTAACTTCTACCACTTATCAAACATGCCAGTATTCATGGAAACATATTTATAGCAAACATAAAAAACATGTCAACTTCAAGACCTATCTGATAAAAATGCTCAATCAAAATATGAGAACACTCATGCAAAAGACAATGCGGTATTTGGGACATTTACTTAGAGTAAACTGTGGCTTCTTTAAGTTAAGTCATAGTCCAGGCTTTTTTTGATAAAGAGATGCATTTCTGCTTTTTCACACTGGATCCTGTTTCTCTTTTCATCAACAACAAGAGATGCAGCAGAGAAGACAGATTCACTGTCCACACTTGTACATGGAGCCAAAAGGTGCTTGTCCGTGTGCTGCTTTGGCCAGGGCAGGAAAGCAAGACATGCACCTACAGGAATGAAGACAAGTTTATTGTGATGCATTGCTCGACAAATTACCAGCAATCTCACCATTAAAACATTGCCTCCTCCCCTCGAGAGATTGGCTGAACTTTGCTCTGAGGAGATGACCAGTGCTGAAAGTCAACCTCAAGGGGACAGAGAAGCAGGACTAAATAATGTTTTTTATAACAATTACCATTTTCATTTAGGTACATGTATTATTTTTGTAACTATGGAAAGTACAGTACATAAATAGACAAAATGAAAATCACACCACAAAGGATTTTAACAGACTTCACTGAAAAGACTGGCTCCACAGGCCTGCCTGCTGGTCCATGGGCTTGTTTTCCTCCAGAACTTCATACTGCATGTCAAGCAGCAACTCTCTACCCTCGTCACTTGTACTTATCTTCTCTTGCGGTTCTTCTGTGTCCGGTGTCTCCATAGTAGACCATTGCCAAGTAGTAAAGCGGCTCAAAGAAAGTAGGCGCTTCTGATCCGGTAGACATTTGATCATATAAAAAGTACTTTTCCATCTGGTTGGGACATCTTGCTGTAGCATCATGGTTTTCAAGCCCAACTCTTGCTGTATGTCTCTCAGCTGAGAGGTGGGGAGATGAGAGTGGTGAAAATGTCGGACTATTTTCCTCCAGAGAACCACACAGTCCGTAATGCTGCGCTGGCTTAACACTCCATCATGCACTGCTAGCTGCAGTGTATGAGCCATGCAGACCAGGCTTTTCACGCCACACTCCTCCATTGCCTTCTGCATATTCCATGGATTGTCACAAAGCACAATATGCTCATTGTCTATTTCAATTTTCCACTTTGCAAACATTCTGTCAAATGTGCCAGCAATGGTGACCCCCCTATGTGACCCCGCAAACTCTTGCGTGTGTAATACAGCTCTCTTCATTTCAAAGCTGTCATCAACCCACTGAGCAGTAAGGTTCAACATATTCCTCTGACTTGCGTCCAAACTCCATATATCCACAGTGAAGTGAATGTCAGTTGCATTGTCCAACAACATGTGGATATGCGTAGCCACAACTTACAAAGCATGGAGGGAGATGTTGGAAAAGTAGTGCCAACTTGGCATACTTCAGCTTGTTCAATAAGCTCTATCAACCGCCGAAATCCTCGGTCCTCCTCTATGGAAAATAGCTGATCGTCAAGACCAATCATTTCCATTACTTTGTTGGTTTTTGACCTGGCTTTTCACTGTCCTTGGCAAATTTTCTTGTCTTGTTGAGTACCTGCTGGATTGTGCTCCCAGCTGCACTTGCTTTCTTTTTAGCCTGGGTTTTTCAAATGACAAATGAAGTTTGTGGTGTTAAAAGACTTAGCATGGTATCCTCGCATTACCTTGACTTTGCAGTCGTTGCATTCTGCTTTTCGAGTGTCTTCTTTAGAGGCAAGTACAGCAACCTGCCTTTGAGTCACTGACGCTGTCCCGCCCCGACAAGTACACATAGCCTTGTCTCCCTCCCCCGAAAAAATTATGAACACCGGCCGATGTCGATATTCATGCTGACATATGAGGCATTCACACTTTTTTTCACTGATGGAGCAAAGTGGGAATTAAATGGTGTTCTTCTGCATCTGCTTGTTATTTTCTGTTTAGGTGAGTGCAACCAACCATCAGCTACGATGTCGTATGGATCCATTGATGGAGGCTCTTTTGGGGGCCGCAACCCATTCGGAGGTCCAATGCGGCAAGGTTACCAGCCAGTAGGTAGGTACCAGAACTCATTCATTCAATATAAATGTCCTTTTTCAAAGTCCCATACATTGAAAGTGAGAAATGCTATCCAGCACCAAGTGTAAAGAACTTGTTGAGCTTTGAGCTAATGAGTCAACTGTGGGAGCGACTTCTACTGTGGTCTTGGAAACATATGGCTTCAACTTTTGAAAAAATAATGTACTGTATGTATCCTCAGTGCCAGGGTGTAATAGCATTGGTCTGATTTTTTTGTTTGCTTTTGCTTTGTTGCCCTCACTTTCCCATGGGTTAGAACGCTACCAGCTAGAGATAGTCAGCCTCACCTCCACGCAGTCGGGGTTCAGGAACCCAACTCCTTAAGAGAGGCTGGACTCTCTTCTACTCTGGGATTGCCTGCGGTGAGAGGCGGTGGGCTGGAGTGGGCTTGCTCATAGCTCCCCAGCTCAGCTGGCCTGTGTTGGAGTTCTCCCCAATCAATGAGAGGTTGCTTCCCTGCATCTTAGGGCCAGCGACAGGACTCTTACTGTCATCTCGGCCTACCCAGCTTGAGTATCCAGCTTTCTTGGAGACCCTAAGAGGGTACTAAGAGCTACCCCTACTGGGGACTCCATTGTTCTACTGGGTTACTTAAATGCCCACGTGGGCACCTGGATAAGTGGATTGTGAGGAACAGCCTCCAAGATCTGAACCTGAGTGGTGTTCTGGTGTTGGACTTCTGTGCTTGTCACAGTTTGTCCATAGCAAACACCATATGCAACCATAACGGTGTCCATCAGTGCACCTGGCACCAGGACACATTAGGCAGGAGGTCGATGACGACTTTGTGGTTGTATCTTCTGACCTTGGGCTGTATGTCTTAACACTTGTGTAAAGAGAGGGGCTGAGCTGTCAACTGATCACCATCTGGTGGTGAGTTGGATCCCCTGGCGGGGGAGCAAGCCTGACCGACTCAGAATGTCTGGCAGAATTTTCTGTGAGGGAGGTCTTCAACTCCCACCTCCATTTTCAATGCAGCAGCACAGCGCTGCAGCCACAGGGGCTCGGGGACCTGTTGTGGGCTGTCATGGCTGACACACCTTTGTTGCATTGCATGGTGGTCAGGGACAGTGTCGCTGGACTGGCATTCCAGGATGATGGTACCCCCTTTTCAAGAAGAGGGACCGGAGGTTGTGCTCCAACTACAGGGGGATCACACTCCTCCACCTGTCTGAAAAAGTCTATTCCAGGGTACTGGAGAGGAGGATTTGGCCAGTAGTCGAACTTCAGATCCAGGATGAGCAATGTGGGTTCCATCCTGGTCGCCAAATACTCAACCAGCTCTACACTCTTTGCAGGGTGCTCAAAGGATTATGGGAGTTTGCCAAACCATTCCACATGTGTTTTGTTGATCTGGAAAAGGCATTCAATCATGTCCCTCATGGCGCTCTGTGGGGAGTGCTCTGGGAGAATGGGGTCTTTGGCCCTCTGCTAAGGGCCGTGCAGTCCATTACTTTAATTTGTAGGATTTGTAGACACACACAAGGGCTGGAGGGAGTCTGCTTTGGGACTCACAGGATATCATCTCTGCTGATCACAGATGATGTTGTTCTGTTGGCGCCCTCAGATATGGACCTCCAGGGTGTGCTGCAGCTGAGTGTGAGGTGGCTGGGATGAGAATCAGCACTTTCAAATCTGAGGCCATGGTTCTCGGCCAGAAAAAGGTACTTTGCTCTCTCCAGGCTGGAGATGAGTTCCTGCCTCAGGGGGAGGAGTTTAAGTATCTGGGGGCCTGTTCACGAACTAAGGTGAAATGGAGCGAGAGGCCGACGGGCGGTCAATGTACCGGCCCGTTGTGGTGAAGAAGGAGCTGAGCCAAAAAGCAAAGCTCCCTATTTACAGGTCGAGCTACGTTCCAACCCCCACCTATGGTCATGAACTATGGGTCATGACTGAAAGAACGAGATCTTGAACATAATCGGCCGAAATTAGTTTTCTCCGCAGGGTGCTGGGATGCACCCTTCGAGATCAGGTGAGGAGCTCTGCCACCTGGGAGGGGTTCACAGTAGAACCACTGCTCCTCCACATAGAGAGGAGCCACCTGAGGCTAAGGCATCTGTTTAGGTCCTTAACTCTTAACCCAACTCAAACCGGGGCCCTATGCTAAATTTATTGACACCCTCAGATGAATCCCAGGACAAATGGTTCTCACGGGAAGAGTATTGGGCTCCCTCAGGAGGTGTTCCAGAAATGTCCCTCTGAGAGGAGGCCCCAGATAAGGCGCAGGACACGCTGGAGGGATTATATCACCCGGCTGGCCAAGAAACACCTGAGGGTCCCCCCAGAGGAGCTGGGGGTGGTGGTGGGAAACAGGGAAGTCTGAGAGTCTCTGCTTAAAATGCCGCCCCCGCCACCTGGCTTTAGATAAGCGGCGATGGATGGATGGATGGATGGAAAAATTTCCTTATTTTGCTTTTCTTTTAATTTTTTTTTAACCTCAAGCATGATGTCAAAAAATGAATTTAGTCAGTCATAGTAACAATGACAACATTGCTTCAGTTGCACAATAATATGATCTGTGTTATCTGTGAAGAAGCTTCATTTTTGGAAGAGTGACTATGCAGCCATAGTCTTCTTTATGTGAAACTGCTTTTTTCTTAACTACTAGAATACTTTGGTCCACCCAAGGTTTTTCACAACGTGTGAAATGAAATTTGTGATGCAAATGCTGAGGATGCGACAGGATGGCCACAATTCAAATTTCAGTTCAGAAAGAGACTTTTCAACATTCGTCTTCCATGCGTTGCTCAGAAGGTTTAACCAACAATCACAGTCCCTAAAGAATGTTCCCTAATAACCTTGATGACCTTTCAGCTTGACATTGTAGAATGGGTTTGGATTACGAATGTAAGCCTCATCTGGATAGCAACCGTCGGCAGTTAAACTTATTTGGAAGGAAGCATGGGTTGGCCAAGACAGGTTTCAGCAGCAAGTTAATGTGGGGAAAAGGAAACTCGTTGTCACAGGTGTAAATGTACAAGGCTAAAATGACGTATTGTCGCACTCTGGCTGAGAGAAAAACTTGAATGCCTGACATATGAGGCCTGTGGACTTTCTTCCAGCACCACCATGGGGTTCATGTTCATGCTTTTGTTGAAATAGTTTGAACTTTGTTGTTTGAATTCCCCCGGATGTTTCTGAACTCTCACTTTGAGGCCAATTGATGTGCTCTGCTGTCATGGAAATGAAGTCTTTTGTTCTAAAAAAAAATGATATAAAATACAACATGTACTGTGCAGATTGCAAAGTGGCATCAGTGTAAATCTTGCACAATATCAGACCAAAATCACCTAAAATTAAACACTATGTTTCAAATGGGAGACACTATTCTTCTTACAATTTTGCAAGCACATTCACCACCAAGAAATTCTAATACTTAAGAAAGTGAATAAAACTGAAGTTTCCAATTTGTCTTCTGCCCATCCAGTTTGTACAAAACACAAATAACCAGTTGGAGTTGGAATTGAAATAACAATCTGTTTTAAAAAGCAGGTCACCTGCATATAATGACTTGACTGAAGGAACATGTTTGATTCAGGGAATTTGACATCAACAAAATTAGGTAAAAGATCTGTGTGCAGCCGTTGATTGACAAATCCAGATGCTGATTGATTAAAATGCTGTCAAATCCGTCCTGAGCCCAAACCCAAACGATCAGCTCAGCTCACCCATTAAAGCCCATGATTGTTTATAACGAGCTTCTTTGCAAAAACAAGAACCATGATCATTCAACAGTCATAACATTCTTTAATCCATGAAAAAGCTACTGCGCTTTTGCACTTGTGTCCTAATATGCCTGAACCTAACTTGAGGGTGTGGGAAAAAAAAGCCAACTAAATGCAAATTTGTTTAGGTCCTTATGGGTTCTGTCTGGTTGGTGCACTCATCTCAGGCTTTGACGCTTATTTGAAGGTCTTTTTGTCTTTTCATTTGTTTTTGGGGAGAGCAAGCTGCTTCATTCTTCAGAACACCAAACAAACTGGAAACTTTCACTTGAAATTACACAAACAGACCTTAATGTAAGCTGAAAAATATTAACTTTTCAGAGAATTATGTCTGATTTTAGACTGGTAAGGTACTTTTCACTGGAAATAAGTAAAATATACTTGCTAAGCCATGTGGATGTTGTAATCAGGGCTGTCAGCAACAGAGGCATTGAATTGAGTCCGTTTCACTGTATCACTGATACGTTGTGTTACTTGTCGTGAAAATGATGCTACTTTGCACCGAACCCAGCATTTGACCAAGCCTGCAAAGCTCATCATGGGAAGTTTGATAGTTTTATCACCCTCTCCACTTTTACCACCTCAAAGGTCATGACCTGAGGAGGGTCAACAGATCAAAACATTTCAACAAGACAAGGAAAAGATAATTGACAAAGATAAATCTTTACATATTATCGACTAGTCTCACTCTGAAGAATGCATACTTTTTTATGAGTTGTCTGCTAAATTTGTGGCACCACATTCTCACTTGTCAAGCAGGTAATCAAAGCCAGGTGAACCAGTCATTCCAACACATTTGGTATTCAAACAGAAGATGAATAATTCAACCAATCAGTACACTATGACCATGTTAATAATAAAAAGCTTACATTAATACAGTACATTTACAAAAAAGACTGAAAGCAAATCAAGTCTTTGCCATCACCTCAATGTAAAATGGGTAGCAGCTTTGCCAAAACTTTTTATTTCATCATCTTCCAATTCTTCACAGATGTGTGGAGGTCCCTCACTCTTTCTTTGCATGTTGGTGAGCTGACATTATCTAATAGTCCAAAGTGTGCAAATGACATCAACTGATGAATTTAAGTTGCCTATAAGTGTGTGTGTGTGTGTGTGTGTGTGTGTGTGTGTGTGTGTGTGTGTGTGTGTGTGTGTGTGTGTGTGTGTG